>MU750345.1:0-38937 GCA_026770625.1 Nicotiana glauca | reverse complement strand
AACTCATAATCTCAGAGTAAATGCTAAAATCAGTACAAGAAATAGTAATTTTTAGCCTAACATGCTTCACAGAGTACAAATAATATAGTTAAACAATTAAGCAAGTAAGTCAGCTAAACATGCTTCTCTAAGCTAGCATAGGTTTAAACTTACAGTCTAAAATGAACAAGTAAACAGGAAATCTCAATTTAAATGCTTCAAGTAGAAACGGGTTTTCAACAATTAGCTAAAGTACGCACTCGTCACCTTACGTACGAGGCATTCAAATATTTAAAGATCATGTCCTAAGGGGGAAAGGTCCCCCGCACAAGGTTAGACAAGCCACTTACCTCGAACCGGCACAATAATCAACTAGGAACCACGCCTTTGCCACGAGTATCCGACTCCAAATGGTCCAAATCTATACAATTCAATTATAAGTCATAAATAATGATGCAAACAACTGATTCCACTATTAAATTTAAAGCTAGGGCGCGAAAATAGGTAAAATGACCAAAATGCCCCTCAAGCCAACATCTCGGAATCGAATAATTTTTACATTTCCAGAACCCTCATACTCTCACGAGTCTAACCATATAAAAATCTCCCAAATCGGAAGTCAAATTCCCACTCAAAACTCAATAGTTTAGCCAATGAAGTTTTTACCCAATTTATCCAATTTTTTATCCTTAATTCGAATTTTTATGATGTATTTGACTATAAAATGATGAAATATAACTAAAAGGGATCAAAGAAACGTTACCCAATAATCTCCTCTTCAAAACCCTCTAAAAATTGCCCTTACCCGTGCTCAAATTGAGTTTTCTAACTTATGAATTCAAACCCTCGAAATTTCTATTTTCTGCACAGGTATTTCCGCTTCTGCGGTCCCGCTTATGCGGAAAAGCAACCGCTTCTGCGGTTTTCACTTAAGGGACCAGATTCCGCTTTTGCGGACACACAACCGCTCTTGCGGTTCCGCTTCTGCGGAATGTTGACTGCTTCTGCAGTTCCTGAGGGGAAAGGCCAATCTCGCTTCTGCGATGACCAAGGCCGCTTCTGCGGTTCCCAAGCCGCAGAAGCGAAAAGATACCAAAAGCAGCAGAGTTGCTACTTCTCAACTTCCAAAATTTTTCCGCCAACGACCCGAAATCACCCCGAGGCCCCTGGGACCTCAACCAAAAATACCAATACCACCTAATACCTTATTCGAACTTGAACCAATCCTTAAAACACCTAGAACAACACCGGAAACCCGATTTAATGAATGATTCAAGCCTAAGAACTTCAAATTTCTTCCAAATACGCTTTTGATAAAAAACCTAACCAAAACACGTCCGAATGACCTGCAATTTTTCACACACATCCCAAATGACATGACGGAGCTATGACAACTTCCGGAATTCCATTCCGACCCTCGGATCAAAAACTCACTATCGGACCGGAAACTTCAAATTTTCAAACTTCGGCATTTCAAGCCTAAATGAGCTACGGACTTTCAAAATACATTCCGAACATGCAACCAACCCTGAAATCACCTAACGGAGCTAGCGGAACCATCGAATTTCTATTCCGAAGTCGTCTTCACACTGTTTCGACTACGGACCATTTTTCAACACTTAAGCTCTCATTTAGGGACTAAGTGTCCCAAAACACTCCGAGTCCTAACACCGAACGTCCCGGCAAACCAAAATAGCAGAAATGAACTTAGGGGAAGCAGTTAGTGGGGGATCGGGGCGTAAATTCAAAAAATGACCGGCCGGGTAGTTACATTTGTACTGCTAGAAATAGACAATAGATTGATTTTAAAATCTTAAAAATTAAGAAAAAATACCAAAACTCTTGGGCATGCTTATATATGCATACACATGCTATTTTGAAAGTATTTTGAGTATAAAAATATATAGGAAAAAATTGGGTATCAACAAATAGAATTCTTGAAATTGTTGGCTTCTGACATAATCCGCTCTTTGAGCCCATCTATATTTGGAACGTATAGCCTGCCTCTATACCTCAAAGTACCATCATCTCACCCTTGTTCAAAAGCGGTAGTCTTATGTTTGTGAATCCCCTCCTTCAGTTGCAATAAGTAGGAATCACTGAACTATTTTTCCTTCACTTCGGCTACTAAGGAGGATTCATCCCTATTCTGAAGAACAACGCCACCATATTTAGAGTCCAATAGTCGAACTCCTAGACTTTATAAATAGTGCACTTCATTAGTCATAGTTAACTTATCTACTTCAACATGATCTAAGCTTCTCATAGAACGCCGACTGAGAGCATCGGCTACAACATTTGCTTTCCCTGGATGATAAAGGATATCAACATCATAATCTTTGAGCAATTCGGGCCAGTTCTTTGATGTAGATTCAATTCTCTTTGCTTGAAGATGTATTGGATGGAGACTCTTGTGATCCATGAAAATGTCAACATGCACCTTATACAAATAATGGCGCCAGATCTTAAGTGCAAAATACCATGACTGCTAACTCAAGATCATGGGTTGGATAATTCTTTCCGTGAGCCTTGAGTTGTCTCGATGCGTAGGCTATGACTTTACCATGCTGTATTAGCACACACCCAAGACCAACCCCTGAAGCATCACAATAAACAATGAACCCTTATGTTCCTTTTGGTAGTGTCTAAACTAGTGTTGAAGTTAGTTTTCTTCTTTAAATCCTTAAAACTTTTCTCGCAAGCGCCCGACCACTGAAACTTGACCTTCTTCTGAGTCAATCTAGTCAAAAGGGAGAGATAGAGGAAAATTCGTCTATGAGATGCCTGTAATAGCCTACTAGACCCAATAAACTTCTTATATCAGATACTGAGATTGGTCTAGGCCAATTCTTCACTGCCTCTATTTTCTGAATGTCCACCTTCACGCCTTCGCCTGAGATGACATAGCCCAAAAATGCTGCTGATTTCAAAAAAATTCACACTTATAAAATGTTTCATATAGCTTGTGATCCTAGAGTGCCTGCAACATAATTTTGAGATGTTCTGCATCACTACGGGAATAAATCAAGATGTAATCAATAAGCACATGTAATCAAGATGTAATCAATAAATTAAGATAAGGCTTGAAGACTCTATTCGTAAGGTCCATGAAAGCCTCTGGTGCATTCGTTAAACCAAATGACATTACCAAAAATTCGAAATGCCCATAATGAGTCCTGAAAGCTATTTTTGGAATATGAACTTCCTTAACCTTCAACTGATGGTACCCCGATCTGAGGTCCATCTTGGAATAACACTAGGCACCCTGAAGTTGATCGAATAAATCATCTATTCTCGGAATATGGTACTTGTTCTTGATGGTGACTTTATTCAACTGACGATAGTCAATGCATATGCGCAAAGACTTATCCTTCTTTCAGACAAACAAGACCGGTACGCCCCAAGGTGAGACACTTGGCCTTATAAATCCCTTATCTAGAAGATCTTTCAACTGGAATTTTAGCTCTTTCAACTCTGCTGGATCCATTCTATAAGGCAGTATAGATATCAACTTAGTGTCGGGGAGTAGATCAATTCCAAAGTCAATATCTTTATTGGGAGGGACTCCAGGAAGATCTTCGAGAAATACTTCTGGGAACTCAATTACAATTGGTACTGACTAGAGAGTGGTAATTTGAGCATCTGCATCCCTAACTCGAACCAGGTGATAGATATACCTTTTAGGGATCGTCTTTCTGGCTTTAAGATAGGAAACAAACCTACCCCTAGGTGCTACTGCATCACCATTCCATTCTAAGACTGGTTCGCCAGGAAATTCGAAACTTATTATTTTGGTTCTACAACCTACTGTGGAAAACATGAATCTAACTAATCCATGCCCATGATTATATCGAAGCCTACTATCTCCAATTCCACTAAGTCTTCTATAGTAAGGCGATGATACACTTTTACTGTACATCCCCTATAGATACGTCTAGCTATAACTGATTATCCAACTGGAGTGGACAATTCAAAGGGTTCACATAATTTTTCTGTCTCTATCCCAAATTTCTTAGCAATATATGGGGTTACATAATATAGGGTGGACCCGGATCCATAAGAGCGTAAACTTCAAAGGTGAAGACTATTAGCATACCTGTGACAATATCTCCACGAGCCTCTGTATCCTGACGAACTGCTAGTGCATACAAGTGATTCCGACCACCGCGTATTACAGGACTTTGCAGCACCACGCCCTTGTTGGGACAGAAAGTTCTGAGGGGCTGCTAAGTTAGTGGACTGAGATACATTGCCTTGATGGACAATCCCTCAAGAAGTGGCCCTGCTAACTACACGCAAAGCAACCATTCGTGCCCGAATGACACACCCCTAGGTGATTTTTACCACACATGTTGCAAGTAGGGTACTCAAGGCCTCTATATCCCGCACTAATTTGTGACTGTAAGCTTGTTGCTCTGAAATTCTATTTTTTCTTGTTGAACTTGGACCTCTAAACTGGTGCGCTAGCTGAAGGTGGAGCAGGTCCTGATTTTGATTTCCTGAAGAACTGACGATTGCCACCTGCTTGAGATCCCTTATGGCTGAAATTTCTCGCAGACTTAGCTCTCTTGTTGAATTCCATGTCCTTCTCTCTCTGTAACTGCTCTTCTTCCCTCAATCTGTCTTCGTTCCCTTGAACAAAGGAAACCATCTTAGTAATGGTCATGTCATTTTTCCGAGCAGCTATATTAGCATAAGAAAATAAATCATCTGAAAGACCCAACACAAACCGTTTAACTCTAGCCCTTATATCACGTACCATTTTCAGAGCATACTTGGCTAGAGAGACGAACTTGAGGTAGTACTCATTTACACTCATCTCATTCTGTTTGAGTCTCTCAAACTCTAAAGCCTCAGCTTCCAATACCTCAATGGGTAGAAAATTCTCAAGAAACATATCTTCAAACTCCTTCCTAATCGTAGGAGACACATCCTCCCATTGGGACTCTTCCAATATTTCATACCAAGTGTTAGCAACATCCTTTAGGTGGTACGCAACAAGTTGTGCTAACCTAGTGTTTATGGCATAGATTACTCGAAATATCTTCTGAACCTCATCAATTAAGTTTTTCGGATCCTTATCCTTTCTGGACCCTATGAAAACTGGAGGTTTCATGTTGAGGAATTCCATGGACCTGGAACTACCCGTATCATGAACATCACTTGTTCCCTGCCTTTGAGCCTAAGTAGCAACAATCTGGGTGAGCAACTGAATAGCTCCCCTAACATCTATGTCTGAAGCATTGGGCATTGAGCCCGATGCAATTCCCTAGGCCGGAGTGTCCTCCTCCTGAGCAGCATTAGTCGAAGCCCCCTGGCTAGTAGTTGAGGACCTCTTGGTGTACTTTCCTTTTGCAGGCATTTTCTAAAATACGCAATTCACAAGAGTTAGAAAGATTCCTGAAAGCAAAGCTCTACCTGCACGATCTAGAGTATGAAAGAAATGGAACAATCCTACATGTCTGGTGGTCAACTGTTTACACGTGTGGCGCGTATACACACATAAAAATGACCCTACTAGACACAACTTCATAGACTCCCTAGGACTCTTGATCCTATGCTCTGATACCAAGCTTTTTCACACCCCAAATCATGGCCTGGGCGTAATACACTACTCGGTGCCTAACTGCATGTGACCGAGCGAACCAACTGGATGGCTAAATGAACATATGATATAACTATGAGCTGAATATAAACATGCAACATGCCGATCTACTAAAGAGTCTGACTGAATATCATAAATGCAGAAAATACTAAAAAGTCTACAAGTATAAACGAGTAGCCGACAAGGCTAACACATAAAAGCCTGGTAATATCTGACTGACTGGACTATAGTCTACGAAGCCTCTAAAAAATACTTAAATACTAACTATTTATCGAGATAATGTCCCCGACATACCTTTTTAACTAAAATACTATAAATACTGAAAAAAGGGATAATGCCCCGAAAGACTGGGCTCACCAATAGTTGATACGAGATGTCCTAGAAAGCAAAATTGTAAACCTGTAGATTGTTACCTGCATTGCGAGATTTAGGCCCCGGACAAGAGGGACGTCAATACATTTGAATTGCACCGGTATGTAAAACAACTGAAAGAGAGAACTATAAATATAGAAATTGAAACTGAACTGATAGTTGTTGATACCCAATTTTGCCATCATACTTTTTCAAATAGTATGTATATTTTCAAAATATCATTTTACATCAATATTTAATTTACAACATTTATACAAATATTTTCCATAATTTTCGCAATCTTTAGAGCTTTAAAATTAATTTTCTTGCATTTAAATTACTGAAATATTCCTTTAAATTATTTATGATGAATTAATCATCCAAATTTATTATTCACACCCACATACATGTTTTAAATATTTTTTACTTTATTTTACATAATTACATTTATATTTCTAAGCTATTTACATAATTTTTCAGTAATAACCTATATTCTACACATAATTGTAGTCATTATATTATTTAAGCTAAAATATCATTTCTTATATTTTTATAACATAAGCTATTATTCTTAAGTATTTTTTCTGCATAAATGAAATTTTTATCATTTATTAATCATTTTTATAATTTATGTTTTGATAAATTTCGTGTATTTAAATGGTAGCCCATTTTTAAGTCAATTTCGGACCAAATTTGGCCTAAATCCTTAGCCCAACAACCCCCGACCCAAGCCAAATGACCATTTACTAAACCTGGTCGATACCCATTTTCATGACCCGCCCCGTTCAATTTTTTAATCCCGGTCGTTGATCTTGAGAGATCAACGACCCTCGTTTATTCTCCCTCTTTAACTAAACTAACCCAGAACCCTGACCCCATTTACTTGAGACACCTCCCGAAAATCCTCTATACTCTCTCCTTACAAACCCTATCCTCCTCACTCAAATCTCTTCTCAAATCCGATTGAATCATGGATTCTTACTACGATTTACTTACCTTTCATGAATCATCTCATCGTTTCTTACAAGATTGTGGTGTTACATAGTACTTGCCTTATTTTTGGCAAGTACCAATCCCCAAATTAGGTGCCACCGCCTTCAATCTTTGAGATTTAGACAATATTTTATCTATATGCACTCACTACCATGCTATATGTCTGATTCAGTGAGATTTTCGACTATCTGTGCTTTCGTTTTGAACTAGGGTTTACTTGATTCTCTCTTAAATTGATTCTGAACGATTTTGCATGCCTCTATTTCCTTATTTATTTTCGATTAATTATGTTTCTTTATTTGGATGTTGATTTAGCTACTACATAAACCCTTCCCAATTTCACTTTTAGGGTACCTAATTTCTTACTCCTATTGCTCTCATTATAATTTTCTCTCACTCGCCCACTTCTTCTGATACACTTGAATATTTTTTGAGATCGTTGAATTCTTGACTGACTGAAAGTCAAGGCCATAATACTATTAAAACAACTCCTTCGGTGCAAGCACTGCTCGGAGCCCTTCTCGAAGCTCTTGTAAACTCTAAATCATCGGGGATTTGGGGTTCTATTTTAATTGCTGCTACCAATATTCTAAACTCTTCACTCTTTGCTTGTTTAATTTTGCTACTGGTTAGTGTCCTTGACTCCTACAATGTTAACTATTTTTCTTTCTGTTTGTCTATGACATGTGTGTTCTATGTGTTGTTTAAGTTTTGTAAGCATGATCTACTTTACTTGCAATTCATAGATCCCTAATACTATATTTCTTACTGCTATGATATTATTTTTAACAATCCCCAGTTCCCTGTTCTTCATTAGTTGAATTAAGTAGGCTTCAATATATGTAATATGATTCCTTAGGTGCTTCTAGACTAATGTGTGTTCCCTATCTTGTCATGTATTTCTACGTTTGTATTCTAGACCTTGTTGAGTCTTTCTGCCCAATATGATAGATCTCTGAGGCTATGTTAATTAGCTAAAACATGTTTCCATGCCATTTAAGTTCTATTGTATGTTTGGTTTGATAATATTGTATCTTTAGAATGGCTTCCAGGGCAAATTTCTATGTTAGGTTCTCTTGTGTCTAGGTAACTGGTATGAATGGTTATGCTTGCATGTCTCATTCCCCGTAAGTGATGTATATTCTCATGAGTTAGGACACTGTTGAGGACCATGCTACTAGTTTGTTGCCATGTTACTTGTGATCATGTCAGGTTTCCATATTAGGAGTTTTCGTGTGAAATTGTGTATCCCTCTAACTATAATCATTTTGAATAAGGATAACTTATTTAAAGTCTTTTCTAGCCTATTTTGGTTAATATCTTGTACTAAACTTAATTTCTGGGAAATTAGAATGTCTGTGTTTGTGTCCTGTTAACTCAATAGACTTGCCTCTTAAGCCTTCTTAATGTGTAACTGTGTTCAGCATGCTATACCCTTTCCTTTGTGGAATGATTTCTCAATATGGTATCAGTTCTTCTGTGTCAGACTTGCTATGTCAAAGCTATCCACCTAGTTGATATGTTCAAGCCCTCTTGTTTGACCAATCTTGTTCCATTAGCTTCTCAGAATGATCGTCACTGCAAATAGACTTTAGGAATGTCAATTGGTTACCGTATGTGATTTTCCCCTTTTAAACCTAGTACAAGTTTGTGTATGGCCCTGGGTGTGTGAGTGATATACTCTCACTCTTGAGATGTGCTGGGTTCTAGGTGTACTATTTGTGTGAAAGGTGAAGCTTGTTGAAGGCCCATGTGTTACTGGGTTATTTCTCTTTTGAGCATGCTCTTTTTATTGGGCATGTAGTCTTTCAATATGTAAATTTGTATTTGTACTCGTTATTCTTTTTTTGGTATGTAATAATTTATAAACAAAAACAGATGAGGAAATTAGTAAAAGAGGGATAGGGTACTTTAATTCTCACATAAATAGGTAGAAGGCACGCCTATAGGATCTATATGGTTTATTCACTATTTGCTCTACATGTTTTTAATTTCATGCGTAGAAAGCCTGCCTATAGGACTCATGTACACACACATCACTTAACTTTCCAGCACATGCTATTTCGAGTATTTGTTGTACCTGTTTCCACTATTATGCACTCTTAGTTAACATATCTATAGGGCATAGCAAAGCAATATTTTATTTACCTAGGTACCATACCTATAGGACGTCGAATGATTAATCTATCAATTGTCTCAATTGTTTTACTGTACTGGATACCATGGCTATAGGTTTAATAATCAATCAACCGCTCGATTTCATTTGTACTGCTTCGCTTAGATAGCATGCCTATAGAGATAAAACTATATAAAATCAATTTTAATTGCTAGCTACTAGATATCATGCCTTCAAGATACTGTCACCTACCTAAGGAACTTGTCTACAAAATCAGCGTTGGTAATTCATTATTCTGGGGTCGTTTCATAATTTTTTGCACAAACAATATAGAGATCATGCCCATAGGTTTGTAATCTGCAAATCTGTTGCATGTACATTGCTAAAATCATAATCATTTAGAAACCATGTCTATAGGACTTATAAGGATTTAATATGTCCGTACGTTAGCCTAAAAATACAGCATTACCTGTTTGATACTGAATTATATAGAGAACATGTTTGTAGGACTAAAGGGCTCCAAGTCTATATTTCGAGATGTTCTACTGCTTAATCTGAAAATCAGTTTGTGTGCTTCTTTATTTATGTGTGGAGGCTAACATGAGCCACTCTTTGCTATTATATGTTGTCCTATTTATTTTGAATGCGTGACTAGTTTTATCATTTTTGAGCAACCTAGGTAATTTTAAAACCATCCAAATAAAGGTCCAAAGCCTTCTGGACCATAGGCATGGGGGGAGGGAGGGTAGTGCACGCATAGGGCATGACTTAGGATTGAATTAGAACACTTTAAGTAAACAACTTCAATATAGTAATCGGGTAGCAGGAGTTGATAGTCTATGCCCGCTGAATAATATGAGCAACTCCTATCTAAAAAGAGTTGCGAAGTATTATTTATGTTGCACGGGGTGATCCTTTAGGCTAAAAAACTTAGGACCCCACCCCCTCTTTATATATACTTACTATTTACACTTAGTCATTTAACATAGAGCATTGTAGGTGTATCCTTATAATCATTAAAGATTCGTACCAATTCTCATTGTGTTATAATGAAATTCTTCGATTTTTATATTCTCTTTGTTTATTTGATCACTTAGTCTAATTACATAATCCACATAGTCTAAAGTTTGGTCGGGATCTACAGTTGTGGACCTCCAAGAGTACCTAACACCTTCTCTTTGAGGTAATTTAAGCCCTTACCCGATCTTTGGTGGTGTTGACTAGTCAAACAAAGTTATTTGCAAACAGGTGCCCTAACGCACCTTTAAAATCGTTAGGTGGAGACTCTCCTTTTTTAACATCTCCCTTTAAAAGAGTTGTCACACGTTGAAACCGGCCTTCACGAGAAAACAGGGTGCGACAATAGCTGATAACTGAGAACTGAACAAGGAAGTAAGGATATGAATACTCCCTCTTCTAAATGATGAACCGCTTGTTTATCTGATAAATTACGGCCCTAGGCCTAATATATGTGCACAAGCTACGGCCTCGGGCCCAAGTATACGTGAATATAACTACGACCTCAGGCCCAAATATGCATAAATCATGAACTACGGCCTCGGGCCCAAATACATGTGTTCAACATTCAGGATTTAAAATAAGGAATTGAGAATCATACTGCAATACATGATACTGAAATACTGAACCATACTAGGTTACATGATACTAAAATGTTGAATAAGACTCGACTGGAATATGTATCATAATAAAATGATCTGTCATAACTGAGACTCGTGGGATATTGAATGAATTATGAAACCATGTTATCTAGAGAATAGAAGTTCTACAACTATTCATGGAACTAAGGCATAATTACTTTCTGAGGAAATTTGTAATAGTCATAAGAATGAGACATATGGAGAATCATAAACATTCCCAAACATATAGAGTTAGCCTCATTTACCTTAACTTCCTGCTCTTGGGCATAATATAACATTTGTCAACCATTTCAACTTTAATCTATAGCAATACAAGTCAAAGTGATTCTATATTAGCAATAATACTCATGTTTTTGCCACTTAGGCATTTTATCAAACACTTAGTGGGTATAAAAATTTAAAACCCTTATTAATAGTGATTCTACACCCAATAACCATTCGCTTGCTCCTAAATAAATTCTAAAATCTCAAATGGTTATAGTCAACATCATTCTTCATCACCCATAAGATAAACAACAACATTAACCAATAATCGACAATCAACAACCCAAACTTATAATTGTTCATGTTTTTCTGTCAAACCCATCAACTCATATCTTATGAGCTAGAGTCTATAATCATTAAATCAATACTATAATCCAGTAGAGGGTGAAGATATTACCTTTTTAACGTTCAATCCTCTTCAATTCGAGTCCTAGAGTTTCTTTTCTCAATAATGATGTCCCAATCAAATATCTAATGATTTAAAGGGTTTACCCGTGTTAATAAGGTGTTGAAGAATTAAAATTAACTTGTAATCGCCATTAGAGCTCATCTTGGATGGTGGAGGGACCTTAGGAGATGTTAGGTTCTTGAGAACTTCCCTTTCTAGAGCAAGTTTTTGTGTTTTAGGGTGTAGGGGATGAAGTAGGGCTTTTAAAATGACCCCCCGGGTGTGCTCCGGGGAACCTGAAGGCCCAACCGCACACCTGAACGCGCAGCAGAGAAGTAACACTGCCACAAGTGCGCGGTCGCGCACGGGACCATCCGGGCGCGCATACTACGCATTGTCCAGTAAAATGCACATAGATTTTCGCACAAAGATCTGTTTGGGATGCAAAACATATAATTGGAAAGATATTTCAAAGGGATACAACTTTTATTTTTTGAGTTTCCCCAAATTACTTACAGATTTTCAAGAAATCGTGCTGGAAGACAGACCTTTCGTAAACTTAGTCGATGCATCTTGATTCTAAAACAACTATTTCTACCCATACTCATCCAGATAGAACTTCACATGTATAAAATATAACATTACTACTCATTTAACACATTCACACCTAAGCCGAATTTACGGAGTGTTACACTTCACTTATTGACCCTTGAAGTAGTAGCAATGCCATTCTTATAGGCGGAGACACAGTATCGGTTACGGGTTTGGCCGAACCCAGTAACTTTGGTTCAAATAATGTATTTGTCTTAAAATTTTCATTAAATATGTATAAATTATTAATTTAAAACTCATGAACTTAAAAAGATTAGGCTTCCAAACCCATAAGCTTGAAACGTGGCTCCGCTTCTGCTTATAGGGATAGAGGGAGTAACAAATAACACAGTAGTTGAGAATAATAATGTGTTACATGTTCATTCATCTAAAAACAATTTGACTACAAAATTTGGATAAGAGAAAAGTATCGTGTTACATGGGGAGCATTTTGATATAGGAAATATCACATCACTTTCTGCTGATTTGGATTCAAATTTCCAAAGTTAAAGCACTCTTTCTCATAAACCTGTTGATCTGATGGAATACTCTTGAACCAATGCTGCAAATATTGATGGCCTTTCAAGTAAGGTAGCTGGTCTGTCATATTCCTTTGCCCATCCTGTCAAAACCACAACATCGTCAAAATCTTGAAATTGGAAGGATCACTCTACTAATAAGCATTTTTTAAGTTTACTTAACGCGTAGATAAACTAAAAGTGTCTATAAGCTTATAAGCGTACCGACACCCTCTTAGGCCATTAAAAACTTACCATCATCTATAACAAGAACGCGGTCACAGTCTATGACAGTTGGTATTCGGTGAGCAATGGTGATAATAGTGCAGGCTGCAAAGTCCTCACGAATGATCTTTTGGATGACAGCATCAGTTTGGGAATCAACAGAAGCCGTTGCTTCATCCATGAAAAGAATTTTACTATTCTTGAGCATGACTCTCCCTAAGCAAAGGAGCTGTCTTTGTCCAACACTCCAGTTCTCTCCACTATCTACCACTGACGCGTCGAGTTTCTCAGGTTTGGCTGCTACCACATCTTTTAATTGGCAGCGTTCAAGACTCTAAGAGATACAAGAAGAAAAGTTAAAGATAAGTCAATTCCAAAAAAGAGATGATATGATTAGATGGAAATGCAGATGCTATACATACCTTCCATATTTCATCATCTGAATACTGTCCTAGGGGATCAATATTGCTTCTAACTGTCCCTTGAAATAGGACTGGTTCTTGCGGAATGATGCCGAAGCGTGATCTAAGATCATGAAGTCCTAACTTGCAAATGTCAACACCATCAATTATGATGTTTCCAGCTGAAGGTTCCACTAGCCTAAAGAAAACTTGTATCAGAGTAGACTTCCCACTTCCAGTGCGCCCAACGATGCCAATTTTTTCTCCTCCGTTGATTCTAAGGGAGATTCCTTTCAGAACAAGTGGAGTATTAGACCTATACCGAACCTGCACAAAGATATATGTGTTAATCTCCTAATGCTTTGAAAAGGAAAAGAATTCTAATATCACACCTTCAAGTTGTTGATGTCAATGTCACCACGATAGGGCCAATCTAATGATGGAAGACAATTCGGTGTCCTCCATGAAGCCTCAGATGGTATTCTTATGAACTGTTTTATTCTTTCTACTGAAACCATTCTGTTCTCAACCATACAGCTCATGTATACCGTCCAGAAGAGCACACCATTTAGAGGCAGTCCATAGGACAGTGCCAAGCCGACATATTCTAATGGCAGATAAAAAAGAATCAACCAATTAGCAATATGAAAATGAAACCAAGACCATGAAAATGGTGATTATATTTAATAATTTCACCTGGTGAGATAAGAAAGCTTGGGAGCAAGACCATGAAAATGGTGGCAATGCAGATCAAAACACTACCAATAAACTCTAGGCGAAGACCTAACCACTCATTTGACGCGTTGCTGTGGAAATCCATCCGCAGATTAGCATTGACTCTCTCAACATTTCCTTGAAAGAAGTTATCTTCCTTCCTGAAGCAGCGTACAGTCATGATTCCTGATATGGTTTCGGAGAAGTGATGGAGGATTGGAGCTTTGGTGATTGAACTAAGTCTTGTTAGTTCGCGCGAAGATGCAATGTAGTATCTCTGTATGTCAGATGAAAAAGGAAAGTTGATATGCTACTAATAGCAGTAAATAACTGTTTCAACTGCAATTAGGTCTGTACGACCTTTCATTCTCTTACCCGGTACCAGATGTTAAGCCAAACTAGGGGAATCATGAGGAAAATTGTTGGCCAAGCACTTTGGCATGTAATGAACAACATGCCAATTAATGTGAAGTACATCAGAAGCACTATACTTAGAAATAATGGAATCATAAAATCAACATATGCCTGATCCGTTGATGCCTGAAAAGCAAAAATCGTCCATTTAGATAAGTGAAGGAAAGAATATTACCACACACTACTCTCAAGCATAAATCACAATATGGACATTTTGACTCACTCGACTTAATATTCTTCCTGAAGGGGTAGTGTCAAAGAATGACATGGGAGCATGCAGTATGCTGTCAAGAATTTGATCAAAGAAACGTTGAGCTGTTTTGAGACCCAAAAACGCGACAAGAAATGATCTGATGATCACAAAGATGCAAGAAATGGCAGCTATGATTGAGTAAACATTTATGAAAAGAGAAGGATTGAATATATGGTCCTTTGAAGTTTCATATGCCAGCCAATAGTCACTCAACATAGTGGACCCTTGCCATAGTGCAGAAATGATTAATACGACTATTACTCCCCACCATCCAAATGCCTCAGTGCAGTACTGCTTGTAGACGTCAAAACTGACATGACCAGTCTCTCTTTCCTCTTCTTCAATAAGCTTTGAACTATTCTTTGGTTGTTGGTCTAAAGAAGTGCTTTCACCATTGGTTTCCTCTTGAGATTTCTGCGGCGACTTTGGGGTTACTTGATGAGGTGATCTTGGTGTTTGTGGGAGGTTTTCACCAGTGCTACCTTCCACGAGCTCCATTGAGTTCTCATGTGCAGCGACAAGATCACCAAAATCCATTCCCAATTCTAGAAGCTCTTCATATTTCCCGGACTGCACAATCTTACCATCTCTCATCACCTGTCAATGCAGTAAATAATGAACTAGAATTTTTTTCGATATACTTGATCGAGTAGCTATGCGAAGCAAGTCACTGTGGTGCTTACCAGTATAAGATCTGCATTGTGCAGGAAGTCAACTTGGTGAGTGACAAGAACAATAGTCTTATCTTTCAAAGCTCCCCTTACACATTCCTACAAAGACCGATGTCAGTTATGTACCATACTTTCTTCTCATTCAAATGTTATACTGTAATAATAATAGTAATAACTTGGGAAGATTTCCTATAGCAACTTATGCAAAAAAATCACAAAAGAATTTGAGCATCAAAGTGATATATCAATTGGAGTGACCTTAAATATTTCTGATCCAGTTTGAGCATCAACAGCGCTAAATATATCATCAAGAAGATAGACATCACGGTCCTGATATACTGCTCTTGCAAGTTGTATCCTCTGCTTCTGACCTCCGCTGAGGTTGATTCCTCGTTCTCCTATCTCAGTTTGGTCTCCATGTTCCAGAATTTCCAAGTCTTTCTCCAAGGAACAAACTCGTACTACATCTTTATATCTTTCATTGTTCATTGGTGAACCAAACAAGATGTTTTCTTGGATAGTAGCATTCTGTATCCATGAGGTTTGTGCAACATAAGCAGTGGTTCCACAAACTCTGACCTGTATAAAAGGGCAAGCGTAAGAAACTACAATTGACTAGCAGTAACAATCCAGGTGAGGTAGACAAAATATGATTGATTGTACCTCTCCGGATAACTTATAAAGTTCACCAAGAATTGATGCCAGCAAAGAGGACTTCCCTGATCCAACCATTCCAACGATTGCAGCAAGTTCCCCCTTTCGGATTTCAACATTTATTTCTTTCAGAACAATTTGATCACCATCATCTTCCCATGAAAAATTCCCATCTTTTACCTCAACCGCGATCCTTCCACTACAACCTTCTACTCTTTCGACAACACTATGATCCAATTCACGGCTTGTCATATATCCATCTAACCTACCTAGCGATACCATGGCTTGTGAAACTGACATAAGGGATTGGGGGAAGGTTCTGATTGGATCCTGTAAAATTCTGAAAACTGTTGTTGCTGTGAATACTGTGGCAGCATCTAGAGGGATTTTGCAAAGAATTGCAGCTAAAAATGTAAGAGCTGCTATGACCGGTGGCAAACTCCATAGAAGTGATAAGTTGCAAGAAAGCAAGTACGTGAACTTACTAAGCCAACTGAATTCCTCATTACGTAACGATTGAATCTTTTTTTTGAAGTGTTCTTCCCATGCTTGAAACTTGATGACGCGCATGTTTCCCAACAGTTCATTTATAGCCTTCATCCTTGAATCGCGTTTCATCATCAATTCAAATTGGAATTGATTGTTCTTGCGTGTAATATACAATGTGCAGATCATAGATCCAACAATTAAACCAAACGCCGCAAACATAGAAACACCCAGGTAATAGTACAAGAGAAGTAATGAAGCTGCAAGTTGTAATGGCATCATCCAAAGCGAATGCAGCTGTAGCATCATATCGGAAAGCTGTTGGGAATCAACGGCCATGTAATTCACTATTTGTCCTACACCATGAGCTTGTCTAGAGGAACAAGTCAATCTTAGACCTTTCTTGTATAAAGTAGTGATAAGAGATGACCGAATCTTCATCCCGAGTAACTCAGATTTGAAATTGAAGTGATGTGCACTAAGAACTTCTATTACTTTCGAAACAAACAGGATCAAGACTAGGTAATAGCCCTCATAGGGATTTGTAGTTCTATCCCCAGAAGCAAAACTAATGAAACTTTGGATAAGAACTGGTCCAACATACATAACAGCCAACTGCACTATTGCAAGGACACTAATTATAACAATGTCTCTCCAGAAACATCTGATTAATGTCATTAGTACAGGATACTTCACATTTTCACCTGGCTTAGGCCAATTCTTTTCGAAGAAATCAGCCAATCTTTCAGCTCGAAAACCAGGTGGGAGAGAAGGCACTTCATCTAACTTTAAAGGTGATTGATATCCTTTACTAAGCAATGGATTCATCCAATTCCATACTGCTTTAGAGAACAGTGAAGCCGCGCCATATCCGCTCACATTAGGATCCATCAGAATCATTTCATCTGTTGTTTCTAGCCTAGGGTTTTCATGTTGGCTACTAGTACAAATTCCAGATGATCCTTTTATGGCAACAATGAGAAGATACAAATACAAAGGGAAACTAACCAACACAGCTATATCATCCATTCTCATGCTCAAATCCACATTTTTTCCATGCAAAATTAGACGAATAATGCCAGTAATTGCGAAAAGAAGCACGATGACATAGCTCATCGCCCAATAGACACGAAGTGGCATGGGATGAGAAACAGCAACAAATCTCATCTCGTGTACAATTAGCACAAAAATTACAAGATAAGTTACAGCTTGAAACAACCTGAAAAAAGCCTCTGCCATTTCCCATGTTGATTGAACACCCTGAGTAAAGGCTAATATGCAAAGAATACTATAAGCTATGGCTAAAACAGCTGTCACAGCTAAAGATGCATAAAACCAAAAGGTAACTCTAACTTGAGGCCTTTCTACTAAGAGAGGTTTATCAAGGGAAGAGGTGGAATTTCCATTCTTGAAAAATCTTGAACTTAACTTTTTAACTGCTAATACTATTAAGATCAACAAGAATAGCAGATCAACAGATGATAACAGAATCCTCTGAGAACATGGTGTAAGAAAAATGAACTTAAGCCATTTTAAGGCACCTGAGACAAAAGAAGAATTATCTGAAGATTGGATTATAGAGGCTGAACATTCAAGAGATGTGAGCCATGAATCAGCTGCCATGATTACAAAATTAGCCCACTATTCTCTCCTGCCAAAAGAGAGAAGCAAAAGGTGTCAAGAAAACCAAGAACAAGATAACTAATTTCTTAACCACACATCAACTTGGCATGAAGAGACAAGTCACCCTTTTTCATGAAACTCAGTACAGTAATTTTTAATTTCAGTTTGGTATCTTCAAGATTATATATCATACTCTGTTTAATAGAAAGGGAGTGTTGGTTAGTTACTTACATGTGATCAGAGGTGACGGTTCGAATCGTGAAAACATCCTCCCGCATAAATCCAAGGCTGCATATAATATATACTAGTGGTCCGATACTTTCTCAAATTTCGCGCATAACAGGAAATTAATGCACCGAACAGCATTTATTTAATAAATTCTAATAAGTTAAGTTACCTCTTATTGCATCTCTGAGGTTTTGGTTCTACAGATCAATTGAGAAATAGCATCTTTTAGGTGGGAAGGTTCACTCACTTCCTAGTGCTAGGACCAAAGAAACAATAGTAGAAAAAGACAAACTAACATAGAAGAAATTTGTTTATAGTATTGACTAAAGGGACACCAAATTTTCGGTGAGCATTAAATACTTTGCATTGGTAACGTAGATTTTATTGCTTCTACGTAGATAATAGAATACTATTACTACTCCCTCCGCCTCATATTATATGTCATAATTCTATTATACACGCCCCTTAAAAAAGAATAATTTTTAACTACTTTACCCTTATTAAATATTTTCTTAATTTATGTATCATTTATCAATGACATTATTCATATTTTTACTAAATATGAATGCAATTAATTATTAAGGGGAACAAGAAAAAATATAATAAATTTTATTTTGAACTTCTAAAATGACAAATAATTTGATACAACTATTTTTAGTAACCACGACACATATTATGAGACAGAGGGAGTACTATTTAAGTGGGAAAGCGATTATGATATCAATGAAATATATATTTCAGATTGTTTGTATTATTTTAAATTTTAGTTATATGCACTAACAATATAACATTTATGCACACATTAAACTCTATAATAAATATAATTGACAAAAATAATAAGTAACGTGCTATAATATGTTAAATAATACGTCCTATTTAAGAGATTTTTTGAATTTTATTTATTTTTTTCAGATATCAAAAAGGAATTAACTTCTTCTTTTTAAAGTTACCCTTGGAGTAAGGAATAATTTATTATATTTTCAATGAGCAAATTAAATTTAATATGATCAATTTTATTACTAATTAATAATAAAAAATAAATTCTTTAATGTGTTAAAAGAGCCAAAAAGAATCACTTAAACTGAACCGGAAGGAGTACCAATCTTAAAATGATTTACATTTTTGTGTGTAACTTAAATTTTATTTTAATATAGGGATCAAACATATCTATGAGCTGTGTAACACAAGAAAAGGTCAATTAATATGGGGGTTGGCAAGTAGGGACAAAAAAAATTGTCTGCTTGAGATGGATATGGTTTTGCATTTTTTTTCATTGTTAAAGACTGGTTCATCCTATCCAGTGGACTATACGAAATTAAAAAATAATGGTTTAGATTATTCAATCTTCTTCTTAAAATATTGAAGGGATCGGAGTATATGGTAATATAACGGTACGAAAATGCAAAAGATGTCTAATCAAAGTTTATATTATATATAAATACAAATACTAAGTAGTACCAATTTGAATTTTTACTCTTAAAAAGTTTTAGAAAGTTGTTAGAGTTGGGTGTTCATGGGTCGGGTTAGTTTAGATTTTGCAATTACCAAACTAAATCAATTATGTCGGATTTTCAGGTTATTTGGGTTTTTTTTACCCGGTGAAATCTTCATAGCACAAAATATATAGCTTTTACTCAAAATATTTCTTTATCCTTGTAAGGTGCAACCATATAAGGTATTTTTCATGAAAATAATATAAAATATGAGATATATCATGGCATTATCCTAAAATATTCAACAATAAAGACAATAAAATTATGTAATATAAATATTGTTAATTAAAAATTAATAATAAAAATAAATATAATCTAAAAGTACTAAGTCATGCTAAAATAAGTGGACTAATAGGGGAGTATTAATTACACGACTAAAAGCTAAAGAAAAAAAAATAAAAAATAGGTTATGCATTTTTATCAAAAATTAATGCAAAACAAAAAATAAAATATTCAATACATTATCATTTGTTGTATTGAATTGGATATTTTTTGTTAGCATTAGTATTGATTTCATTTTGGCTTGGGCTTTGGCTATAAAACTTATTGGAACATTCAAAAGTTTTATGTCCAACCTTGAAATAATACCTTAAAAGATAAAATTATGAAAAAGTTTAAGAAAATATTTATAAATTACATCACACTAAGTATATGTATATATTAAATATATTAAAATTTTCTATATATGTAATGTCGGGTTGGTTTGATTTCCGTTTGACTTTCTTCAGTTAAAATCAAGTCAAACCAATTATGGTCGTAGTTTTTTTTAACACCAAACCAAATCAAACTAAACTATAGTCAAGTTTTTTTTCGATTTGACTCGAATTATCAAGTTAGTACGATTTATCAATTTTCTTTCAACATTCCTAATTGGAATATTAACTTCGTGGACCCTTTGTCGCAGTGGTAATACTGGGAATAAAACACATTAATTTTGATATGATGGTCTGACCGATGAGTAAAGAGACTGGGTCAAAGCTCAGCTTTTTTAAGTCTTTAAGTTTTTAAATAATCTGAAGGTCAAAATGGTATGGCATAGTGATTAACAAGTTATTGAAAAGTAACTGCTTATTATTATTTAAGGTAAAAATAAAATTTAGAAAAAAATATCTTAGTTGAATCACGGTTATATGCTGGATAATAGACTTTTTGTGTATAAATTTTTTGTATACTATGTTGGAACTCTAACATATTATGAATTTCAATACATTATGCTAAAATCTTATATGTAAAAATTTGAACTTCAGCATATAATGTTGGTATTTTTCCAACATATTAGGTTGCAAATCAGACCATTTTCGATTTTTCTCCGATTTAAAGAGTTATTAAAACTAACCCTATTAATTTCAGGTTTAGTCGTTAAAATCAATGTGTCACAAGATTTTTATCGAATGAAGATGGAATATCCTGATTAAAAAAGAATACAATCTCGGTACTTATTATCTCTGGCTTTTTTTAATTTTGTATACCGTTTAAAAAAAGACATTAATAATAAAAATAATTGTCGAGATTATCATATCTCTTTCTTTAATGTGTCACCTGACAAATTGGAAAAACTCCATTAATTAGAGCAATAAAGGTCAATCTGGAAAAAAAGTTAATAAGTGCTTTGAGATATTTTTAAACTTTAAATATTTGGAACCAATACAGTTTAAAAAACGACTAATATCTGCACCAAATTAAAGGAGTATTGTATATGTCATTTGGAGCCTTACTTTTTAAAATAACAAGTTATAGAATAACAATTGTTCTTATATCACAAAATAAGTAGCGACACTATATGATATTTCATCCTTTTTAAACTCATTAAAAGTTTTGAGAGTGATTAAAAATCATTCCATAAAAAATGGTGAAGGTACTTTACGTGCATGATTATCTAACCAAGATTCATGGTCATCACTAATGCATTGCTACCAAGGTTGCCACGAATGCATTCTAAATTACGAATTTTGCTAAGGATATTTAGCATTTAATGTATATATATAATTTTTCGACAAAAAGTATTTAATTGACCATCTTTCAACGAATATAATTCCATCTTGAGTATGTGTAAATATGCTTATTACATTTCACGCTAACTATATTTTTAGAGTTGTGTTAGGATCTGGAATCCGGATAGTGCGGAATAATGACAATAACAAATACAATGCAAGTTGATAATATAGGGCAGAGTTCTGGTCCTCAAGTAAAGAAAAAAGAATAAAAGAAAATACTTTTATTCTTTGGTTCCAAGCTAGAATTCTTTGGCTTCAAGATTGAATACGTTAGCTCCAAGATTGAATACTTTGGCTCCAAGATTAGCCATGAACAAATTTAGGCCATGTCTTACAAATCTCCACCTTGGTCTAAATTGGATGATATAGTTATTTTACTCCATATCCAAAAAAAGCCCCAATGAACTTATGTCAAAAATATAATGCCATCAAAACCATACAAGTTGTCTGATACTGAAATTGTATTAGTGCTTATAACAGTAGATCCCAATAATACAATGAACCAGATCTGTGTGCTTTCATGATCACAAGAGCACCTTGAAAAAATTTTAGAACTCCACCTTCACCGGTGAATTTGCATCCAAGAGATTCTAAAGTGCCCAAAGAGATGAGATTTTTCTTCAACTCAGAAACATATCTAATATCGGTGAGAGTTCTCGCCATATAATCATGCATTTTGATCTGAATTGTACCTTTGCCAATAACATTACAAGTAGCATTGTTATCCAATTGGACAACTCCACTTTCAATCGAATCATATGTAGGAAACAAGTCCCAGTTGGGACACATATGATACGAACAACCAGAATCTAAAATCCACTCATTGTCAGATTTGAAACTAGTTTCAGTTGCTAAAAATATAGCTCCCTCAATCTCATTAGTTGCTAAACTAGCTTCGGCGGTGTCAGTATCTTTATGCTCATTTTTTCTTTCCTTAAGCTTTTCTTTATTTTTAAACTTATAGCATTCGGAGATAATGTGACATTTCTTATGACAATAGCGACGCTCTCAATTATTGTATCTGGATGTTGACTCAGATTTACCCCTAACGAACAAGCTAACTTTCACTTGAGTTCCACTAGCTTCCTCTGTAATATCACTATCTATTTGTTCTTTTGATTTTAAAATAGATTTAATATCCTTATAAGAGATATTATCTTTTGCATAAAGCATAGTATCTCTTATATGCTTAAAAGATGGGGGTAAAGAATAAAGCAGTAATACGGCTTGATCCTCATCTTTAATTTCAGCATCTATATTACTCAAATCCATAAGAATGGAATCAAAAATGTCAAGATACGAGAGAATAGAGGTACCTTCACCCATACGAATTGTATAAAGCTTCTGCTTTAGGTAAAGTCTATTTTCCACCGTTCTCTTCATATACAAGGTTTTCAATTTTTACCACATGCCTTTGGTTGTGGTTTCTATAGAAACTTCACGTAAAACCTCATTTGAGAGATTTAAGATGATATCTTATTTTACTTTTTTGTCTATGATAGCAAACTCCTAGTCCGTTATTTTATCCGGCGTTTTCTCCTTTCCCTGCAACGCTAAGTCTAAGCCATCCTGAATTAGGATAGCTTTCATCTTTAATTTTCACATCCCAAAGGTTGCACTTCGATCAAGTTTCTCAACATAAGTCTTTGTTAGAGTAATATTGGCTCCTTAAAGTAACCCGGTTAGATCCGGATCTGATACCAATTTGTTAGGATTCAGAATTCGGATAATGCAAAATTTAGCCAAACAACATTATAATGACAATAACAAATATAATGCAAGTTGATAATAACGGTAATTAAAGCAGATAAAGGAGACACAAATTTAATGTGGTTCGGTCAAGGTAACCTACGTCCACAAGCAGAGAGGAGCAATTTCACTATAACAATCGGCACACAAAAGAGAGTACAAAATTAGAGATGAAACTCTAATTATCCCAAAATATATCCCAAGAGAATAACCTCGCTACAATCACTCACAAAGAAAAGGTTCACTCAAAGTGTTTCCCAACACTAACTCTATGGAATATAATAAAGCTCTCTATTACAAGATTAATCAAAATGAGTTTCTAATCAAAATATGGGATGATTCAAATGAAGTAAGATGACATATATTTATAGGGCAAAGTTCCTGGTCCCCAAGTAAAGAAAAAAGAATAAAAGAAAATACTTGTATTATTTGGCTCCAAGCTAGAATTCTTTGGCTCCAAGATTAGCCATGAACAAATTTAGGCCATGTCTTACAAATTGAATAATTAAAAAAAAAATATTAAATTACTTTTTATCACAAGAAAAGTGATGAGTTATTTTTAAAATGTTAAATTTGTTATAAATAATTATCTAATGGTAGATGTCCATAACCCATAAATGAGTAATATCCACTATTCTTCTTCATCATCTCCATGACTCTTACTACTCCAATACTTATGGAGTTATGGTTGTAACTTTCATACCACCATAACGTTCGCCAATTCTTCCTCCATAATCTCAAATGTTTAATATTATTATTTTGCTCAAAAGTTATCAATATACTTTATAAGCTTAAAAACAATCAAAAATAAATAAGGATAAATCGTAATCAAATATAATAAAACCTAGAGACAAAAGAGATGAAATTATTGTAGTAGATCTGATAATATGAACTCGAGGATGAGTGTTCGTTAGATGTAGAGATAGAGAGAGAGTAGGAGAAAATAAGAGAGTTGTATTATTCGAGAATAATAATCATGTCCATTTACAATGTGAATGTCTCCTTTATATAGCAGGAGGCCTTCCTCGAAATAATCATAAAAGTAAAAAAAGTAGTCAACGTCCCCTAGCGAGGACGCTGAGTTTTAACTAGTGTCGCCTTTGTCCCCACGCCCAAGTCGTACCCTTGCTTTAGTTGACGTATGCTCGCTGGGCATACCCTTCGGCGTAGAGACATTGAGGGTCAAATTTGACCCCATACAGTTAGTCCCTCCGCTCATTGGAGGCGTATTCGGTAGACGTCTTCAATGGGCGAAAATGCAAACCTCGTCTTTGTAGAATTTGACCTCACTCTAGGGGGGTAACGTGAATGAGATGAAATGTATGACATCGTCGAGCTGCTGACACGTGGCTCCCTTTTCGAAATGACGTCATTTCCCGCATGCATCATTATTATACTTACTCCCGAGGTGGTTCAGAGGATGATGTGATGTTCTGGTTTCCCGCGCCCGTTTTGAATCATGCCTCTTCGATTTCTGCGCATCCTAACCCTATAAATAGAGGGAAGGTTCAATCCATTTCATCTTTTGAACCTTTGGAAAACCTTTTCTGGCTTCCTTCTTTGCCTTTCTTTCTAGCAACCGTTATTTCGTGCGAGACTCTCCCACTTCTTTGAAACCACACTTTCCCTCGTTAGTGCTTTGTTTCTTACATAGGATAACATGACAAAACGTCATCAGAGCAGTAAAAAGACCAAAGATAATGCCCCATCTAGGGTTCCGCCCTCCTCCGGTGGCGAAGAGGAAAATGCAGGGAAAGCCTTTGTTCCCCTTACTGTAGACAACATCCTCCCAAAGGAGATGCATATTCGAAGGGATTTTCTAACTAAAAGCCCAGTCATTCCCTGGGAGCATAGTGATTTATTACAATCCCACCCAGAGATCTTTGAGAGACGCACCATATTTCGGACTATGTGGAAATGGCTCCGGCTGGGACGGACTATGCCAATGTGCACCGGCCTGGGTACTGCATATTTTACGAGTACCCATTTTTGATCGGTTATAGTCTCCTGATCAACCCTCTAACGGAGAAGCTTTGCCGCTTTTTTAATGTGTGTCTGACTCAGCTTACTCATTACACCTTGAAGGTGTGCAGGATTCTGACCACATATGCAGCCAAGGCTGAGTGCAGCATCTCAGTTCATCACCTTTTACGGTTATTCAGCCTTGGTTACCTGAGGGGTACCATGCTGCAGTTGAAAATCTGTGGCACGAAGGGCTTGGTTGTTAAAGCTGACGACAAAACAAACCGCCACTTTTGGCGTAAGTACTTCTACATCATGATGGAGCACCTGGTGTCTAACCCTGAAGGGTTCCCGGAAAGATGGAACCCAGAACGTAAGTACCTTTATTTGTAGAATTCATGACTGCTTGCGACCTAGACCATACGGCCACTGTGATTTCTTTCTTTTCTCTTTTTTTTGTAGCGAGGGCTTCTCCAACCCAGTTTATTGACAATATTAAATTGTGGGTGGAAAGAATGATACCTTATGCGGAGGAATGCCGTACCTGGCTGCATTTCTTGAACGATACGGCCCGTCAGATAATTCTTTGGCTTAGGTTCGGAAGTTCCCTTAGGTTTTGTTACTTGACTTACTCGTGTTGGCAGGTCGGAGAGCCCCTAAGAAGAAGAAAAACGGCGTTACCTCGCCTAGGGTGGGGACTGACTCTGAGAGTGGAGACATACCCTGCGGCTCGTTCAGTGATGGCGCTCCCGAGGTTCCTCAGCAGGAGGTTGCGCCTATGGTGGCATCCGCAAGTGAAGCGACTCCTTCAATACCATCCCCGCGGCATGTGGAGGAGACTTCTGAAGGTGAGGAGCCGCCAGAGAGAAAAAGACGGCGGTTGTTAACGGGCAAGGGGATAGCCACTAAAAACGAGAGGGCGAGTGAGCCCCGTCAGGGGTCGAGGCCAGTTTTTATGGTCGATGCCATCCGTTCTGGGAGGTCGGCTCCCCAAAGGAGGGCTGTCGCCGACACCAGCCCAGCCCCTATTCTGGAGAGTGGTTCGTCGGCTACTGTTGGAGAAGTGGGAGACGGTGCCAAGAAGGTGGACCCTGAGGCCGCCCATATGGATGCAGATGGGTTAACGAGGGGTTTGGCCCGTGTAGGGATGATGGCAGGTAGATCCAACCGCCGAATTCTGATCCCAGGAGGGTATAACCTGTTGCAACACAGCGAGTATGCCACAACGGATATGACCCTGTTATGTGTGGCTGTTGAGCGTGAAATGCTGAAAGGTGTTAGTGATGGGGATCTATCCCGGAGGATTGCTGGCGCGGCCTTGCGGGTAGTTTTCAGTTTTCTTTGTGTGTCTTAAGGCTAACTTTGATGCATACTGACTTGCCTTTCCTCTTTTTCTTCTCCTTTTTAGACTCTCATTTTGGAGGTAGAGGGGAGGCGGCGAGCGTAAAGGAAGGCAGCCACTTTTAATAAGATGGCGAAAAAGTATCAGCGGTACCGTGCCAAGCATCAGGCACTGGCGGACCTACTTAAGTAGGACCCGGAATTTCGGGTGTTTCGTGAGGGCCTTGAGCAATCGGGGGCCCAACTGAAATGGAGGGTGGTCGAGCTGGAGCTGAAGCTGGTTGATGAGCAGCTGATGGCCGCCTTGGCTCGGAATATTGAGCTGGAAACTCTTCTCCAGTCAAAGGAAGAGGAATTGGAGGTTGGCCGTGGGGTAGCGGCGGAAGCTGCTGATTTGCGAGCCAAGGTCGCTGCCTTGACCGCCGAGCTCGATACCAGGGCGGCTGAGATTGGAGCCCTTAAGCGGACTGCTGCACCAAGGTCTGATGAGGATGCGCATCGTGAGGCGCATGAGATGTGGGTGTATGCTGAGGCCAGAATAGTCGTGCTCGAGGAGTTCTTAGCTACGGGTCGAGCTACTGAGGCGGAGGTTCAGGAGAAACGACGCGTAGCTCGTCGCCCGCGAAGCCTGTGGGTATAGTTCCGACTCCCCAGACCGGGCGGGCTATAATTTCGAAGACGTTAACCGTCTAGGATTCAGGTCCTGGATCTCTACAACTTATCAACCTGGGTGCGGCAATGGACGAGATGGCGGTCAGGCGGGGGACGGTGAGCAGAATGGCGAAGCCCCTTAGGACTTGTATACATTTTTGTTTTGTTGTATTTCGAAATGTAAATGGGTTGGGTCCTTTTGTACATGCATTTTTGGATGATAATGAAAGTTGTACTTTTGCTGTTATTCTTTTCCTTTTGTATCTTTTATTTTCGGTATCTCATCTCCGCAGAGCGGATGCTCGCTTACTTGTAGGATTCTCAGTGTGCTTCTCGAACGTTGTTTATGTTATCCGCCAATAGGAGGCGGCTTCGATGCTAAATAGTGGTGGCTTTAGCTAATAATGGCATCGCTTCAACTGTTATTTACGTGCCTTGTGTCGTAGTCGAACAGGGTTGGCAACTGTTGGCGACGACGACCTTAGCCATTATATTGTCGATGGCCTTAGCCATGTACGTAACTTCGACTGTCGTCGAGTTACTCGTTTGTCGTAGTCGAGCTGGCTCGACTTATTGACGATAATGGCCTTAGCCACAATACTGTCGATGGCCTTAGCCATGTACGTAACTTCAACTATCATCGAATTACTCGTTTGTCGTAGTCAAGCTGGGTTGACTTATTGACGAAGATGGCCTTAGCCATGTATGTAACTTCGACTATCGTCGAATTACTCATTTGTCGTAGTCGAGCTGGGTTGACTTATTGATGATGATGGCCTTAGCCATGTCCGTAACTTCGACTATCATCGAATTACTCATTTGTCGTAGTCGAGCTTGGTCGACTTATTGACGACGATGGCCTTAGCCATGTACGTAACTTCGACTGTTGTCGAATTACTCTTTTTTCGTAGTCGAGCTGGGTCGACTTATTGACGACGGTGGCCTTGGCCATTTACATGTTGGAGATGGCCTTAGCCATGTGTGTAACTTCGACTGTCGTCGAATTACTCTTTTATCGTAGTCGAGCTGGGTTGACTTATTGACAACGCTGGCCTTAGCCATTTACACATTGGAGATGGACTTAGCCATGTGCGTAACTTCGACTGTCGTCGAATTACTCTTTTGTCGTAGTCGAGCTGGGTCGACTTATTAACGACGATGGCCTTAGCCATTTACACGTTGGAGATGGCCTTAGCCGTTCATACATTGGAGATGGCCTTAGCCGTTTATACATTGGAGATGGCCTTAGCCATTCATACATTTGATATGGCCTTAGCCGTTCATACATTGGAGATGGCCTTAGCCGTTTATACATTGGAGATGGCCTTAGCCATTCATACATTTGATATGGCCTTAGCCGTTCATACATTGGAGATGGCCTTAGCCGTTTATACATTGGAGATGGCCTTAGCCATTCATACATTGGATATGGCCTTAGCCGTTCATACATTGGAGATGGCCTTAGCCGTTTACACGTTGGATATGGCCTTAGCCATTTATACATTGGAGATGGCCTTAGCCGTTTATAGGTTGTAGATGGCCTTAGCCGTTTATACGTTGGAGATGGCCTTAGCCGTTTATACATTGGAGATCATGCTAGTCCGGTCCCTTTGTCATGTCAGTCAGGAGAGCGCATGGAGTGGCTGGTATGATAAACTTGTTCCGCAAATATCTCCAGGTGTCCCCTCTGCCGCCTCGTTAAAAACCTCCCCGGGAAAACCCAATTGGGACAAAACTCGGGTAAGGGAAAAAGAGTGCGACTCGGGAGATGCCTTTTAGAAATGGAAATACTTGAGGTGGGTGACGTTCCAATTATTTTGGAGAGTTTTTCCTTCCATTGTTTATAATTGGAATGCTCCTTTACCTGCTGTTTCTGTGATTTTTTAGGGTTCGTCCCAGTTGGTGCCCAGTTTTCCTTCGCTTGGGTCTTTTGATGCCAATGTTTTTTCTTTGAGGATGTAGTCTCCCACTTTGAGTGGTCTTACTTTGGCTCTTTTTTTGTCGTATCTTTCGACTTGTTGTTTCTGAGCCATCATTCTTATGTGGGCCATTTCTCTTCTTTCCTTGGCCTCGTCGAGGTCTTCAAACCTGTTTACGGCGTTCTCTGTTCCGCTGGTATATCAATACCTCAAGCTTGGTTCGCCGACTTTGACTGGTGTGACTGCGTCGGTCCTGTAGAGCGGTGAGTATGGTGTCTCTCCTGTGCAGGATTTTGGTGTGGTTCGGTGTGCCCACAATACTTCTAGTAGTAGCTCGGGCCATATCCCTTTGGCTTCCTCGAGTTTCTTTTTCAGTATGTTTAGTATTGTTTTGTTGGAAGACTCTGCTTGGCCGTTGGCGGCGGGGTGATATGGCATGGAGAGTATTCGCTTAATGTGCCATTTGTCGAAGAATTCTGTCGTCTTCTGGCCAACGAACTGTCGTCCGTTATCGCAGCTGATTTCCTTGGGGATGCCGAAACGGTAGATGATATTCTTCCATATGAAGGCAATGACTTCCTGTTCGCGTATTTGGGCGTACGCACCTGCTTCCACCCACTTGGAGAAGTAGTCAGTTAAAACTAATAGAAATTATACCTTTCCTCGTCCTGCTGGTAGGGGACCGACTATGTCCATTCCCCATTTGATGAAAGGCCATGGGGAAGTGACTGAGTAGAGGGGCTCTCCTGGTTGGTGTATCATGGGGGCATACTTTTTACATTGTTCGCATCGGCGAACGTATTCCGCTGCCTCTTTCTTCATGGTGGGACAATAATAACCGGCTCGTATTATGCAGCGTACGAGGGCGCGGTTGCCTGTATGGGCACCGCAGTGACCCTCGTGTACCTCTTCGAGTACTGGTCTCGTTTGGTGCAGCCCTAGGCACTTGGCCAGGGGTCCACCAAACGTCCTTTTGTAGAGCTCGTGGTTTATTAGGCAATACCTGGCAGCCTGTACGCGGAGCTTCTTTGCTTCTTTTTTGTCGAGTGGGAGTGTAACATCCTGCAGATAGGATACAAATTGGTCGCGCCAGTCCCAAGTCAAATTTAAAGAGAGTACCTTAGTGTGATCAATGGTTGAATGGAAGAGGGTGACCACACTTTCTTTGTTGAAGTTTTTAGTGGCTGCGGCCAATTTTGCCAAACCGTCTGCTTCAACGTTCCGTGCCCTCGAAATTTGCTCGAAGTGGCACTCGTCGAACTCAGTCATTAATCTGTGGGTCTCTGACTGATATTTTTGCAATCTCTGCTCCTTGATTTGGTAAGTCCCAGTGACCTGGTTCACTACGAGTTGGGAGTCGCAGTGGAGAACGAGTCGTCGAGCCCCATATTTGATGGCTAGTTTTATACCTGCAATAACGGCCTCGTACTCGGCCTCGTTGTTAGTCATTTCGGGGCACCGCACGGACTGGCGAATTATTTCGCCCGTGGGGACCTTAAGAACGAGTCCCAGTCCTGATCCCGAGGCACTAGCGGCACCGTCAGTGTATAGAGTCCATAAGTCGGTGTTGGAGGGGGTACGACGTGCCTCCAGTTCCGCCTCTGGCAGTATTTCTGCGCTGAAATCGGCTATAAAGTTGGCAAGTACTTGCGACTTAATGGCGGTTCTCGGGTGATATGAGATATCGTGCTCGCTAAGCTCTATAGCCCATCTGGCAAGTCTTCCTGATAACTCAGGCTTTTGTAGGACACTTCTCAAGGGGAAGGTCGTTACAACTTTTATGGGGTGGCATTGAAAATAGGGTCGGAGCTTTCGTGAAGCTACGACTAATGTCAGGGCTAACTTTTCAAGTTGTGGATACCGTGTTTTGGCGTCCACTAAGGTATTGCTAATATAGTAAATAGGAGATTGCGTACCTTCGTTTTCGCGAACTAGGACTGCGCTGCAACCTCGGAGACGGCCAGATATACCAGCAGGGACTCGCTTGGATTCGCTTTGGCCAGTAGTAGTGGCGAAGATAGGTACGCTTTCAATTTTCTCAAGGTTTCGACGCATTCCTCGTTCCATTATAATCCATTGTCCTTTCTCATAACCCGTTGAGATATTTTTAAACTTTAAATATTTGGAACCAATACAGTTTAAAAAACGACTAATATCTGCACCAAATTAAAGGAGTATTGTATATGTCATGTGGAGCCTTACTTTTTTAAATAACAAGTTATAGAATAACAATTGTTCTTATATCACAAAATAAGTAGCGACACTATATGATATTTCATCCTTTTTAAACTCATTAAAAGTAATGAGAGTGATTAAAAATCATTCCATAAAAAATGGTGAAGGTAATTTACGTGCATGATTATCTAACCAAGATTCATGGTCATCACTAATGCATTGCTACCATGGTTACCACGAATGCATTCTAAATTACGAATTTTGCTAAGGATATTTAACATTTAATGTATATATATAATTTTTCGACAAAAAGTTTTTAATTGACCATCTTTCAACGAATATAATTCCATCTTGAGTATGTGTAAATATGCTTATTACATTTCACGCTAACTATATTTTTAGAGTTGTGTTAGGATCCGGAATCCGGATAGTGCAGAATAATGACTATAACAAATACAATGCAAGTTGATAATAACGGCAATTAAAGCATATAAAGGGGGCACAAATTTAACGTGGTTCGGTCAAGGTGACATACGTCCACAAGCGGAGAGGAGCAATTTCACTATAACAATCGGCACACAAAAGAGAGTACAAAATTAGAGATGAAACTCTAATTATCTCAAAATGTGTCCCAAGAGAATAATCTCGCTACAATCACTCACAAAGAAGAGGTTCACTCAAAGTGTTTCTCGATACTAACTCTATGAAATATAATAAAACTCTCTATTACAAGAATACTCAAAATAAATTTCTAATCAAAATATGGGATGATTCAAACGTAGTAAGATGACCTATATTTATAGGGCAGAGTTCTGGTCCTCAAGTAAAGAAAAAAGAATAAAAGAAAATATTTTTATTATTTGGTTCCAAGCTAGAATTCTTTGGATTCAAGATTGAATACGTTAGCTCCAAGATTGAATACTTTGGCTCCAAGATTAGCCATGAACAAATTTAGGCCATGTCTTACAAATCTCCACCTTTATCTAAATTGGATGATATAGTTATTTTACTCCATATCCAAAAAAAGCCCCAATGAACTTATGTCAAAAATATAATGCAATCAAAATCATACAAGTTGTCTGATACTGAAACTGTATTAGTGCTTATAACAGTAGATCCCAATAATACAATGAACCAGATCTGTGTGCTTTCATGATCACAAGAGCACCTTGAAAAATTTTTAGAACTCCACCTTCACCGGTAAATTTGCATCCAAGAGATTCTAAAGTGCCCAAAGAGATGAGATTTTTCTTCAACTCAGAAACATATCTAATATCGGTGAGAGTTCTCACCATATAATCATGCATTTTGATCTGAATTGTACTGTTGCCAATAACATTACAAGTAGCATTGTTATCCAATTGGACAACTCCACTTTCAATCGAATCATTTGTAGGAAACAAGTCCCAGTTGGGACACATATGATACAAATAACCAGAATCTAAAATTCACTCATTGTCAGATTTGAAACTAGTTTCAGTTGCTAAAAATATAGCTCCCTCAATCTCATTAGTTGCTAAACTAGCTTCGGCGGTGTCAGTATCTTTTTGCTCATTTTTTTTTCTTAAGATTTTCTTTATTTTTGAACTTATAGCATTCGGAGATAATGTGATCTTTCTTATGACAATAGCGACGCTCTAAATTATTGTATCTGGATGTTGACTCAGATTTACCCCCAACGAACAAGCTAACTTTCACTTGAGTTCCACTAGCTTCCTCTGTAATATCACTATCTATTTGTTCTTTTGATTTTAAAGCAGATTTAATATCCTTATAAGAGATATTATCTTTTGCATAAAGCATAGTATCTCTTATATGCTTAAAAGATGGGGGTAAAGAACAAAGCAGTAATACGGCTTGATCCTCATCTTTAATTTCAGCATCTATATTACTCAAATCCATAAGAATGGAATCAAAGATGTCAAGATACGAGAGAATAGAGGTACCTTCACCCATACGAATTGTATAAAGCTTCTGCTTCAAGTAAAGTCTATTTTCCACCGTTCTCTTCATATACAAGGTTTTCAATTTTTCCACATGCCTTTGGTTGTGGTTTCTATAGAAACTTCACGTAAAACCTCATTTGAGAGATTTAAGATGATACCTTATTTTACTTTTTTGTCTATGATAGCAAACTCCTAGTCTGTCATTTTATCCGGCGTTTTCTCTTTTCCTTACAATGCCAAGTCTAAGCCATCCTGAATTAGGATATCTTTCATCTTTAATTTCCACATCCCAAAGGTTGCACTTCTATCAAGTTTCTCAACATAAGTCTTTGTTAGAGTAATATTGGCTCTTTAAACTAACCCGGTTAGATCCGGATCTGATACCAATTTGTTAGGATTCAGAATTCAGATAATGCAAAATTTATCCAAACAACGTTATAATGACAATAACAAATACAATGCAAGTTGATAATAACGGTAATTAAAGCAGATAAAGGAGGCACAAATTTAACGTGGTTCGGTCAAGGTAACATACGTCCACAAGCGGAGAGGAGCAATTTCACTATAACAATCGGCACACAAAAGAGAGTATAAAATTAGAGATGAAACTCTAATTATCCCAAAATATATTCCAAGAAAATAACCTCACTACAATCACTCACAAAGAAGAGGTTCACTCAAAGTGTTTCCCAACACTAACTCTATGGAATATAATAAAGCTCTCTATTACAAGATTAATCAAAATGAGTTTCTAATCAAAATATGGGATGATTCAAATGAAGTAAGATGACATATATTTGTAGGGAAAAGTTGCTGGGCCCCAAGTAAAGAAAAAAGAATGAAAGAAAATACTTATATTATTTGGCTCCAAGCTAGAATTCTTTGGCTCCAAGATTAGCCATGAACAAATTTAGGCCATGTCTTACAAATTGAATAATTTAAAAAATAAATATTAAATTACTTTTTATCACAAGAAAAGTGATGAGTTATTTTTAAAATGTTAACTTTGTTATAAATAATTATCTAATGGTAGATGTCCATAACCCATAAAGGAGTAATATCCACTATCCTTCTTCATCATCTCCATGACTCTTACTACTCCAATACTTATGGAGTTATGGTTGTAACTTTCATACCTCCATAACGTTCGTCAATTCTTCCTCCATAATCTCAAATGTTTAATATCATAGTTTGGCTCAAAAATTATCAATATACTTTATAAGCTTAAAAACAATCAAAAATAAATGAGGGTAAATCGTAATCAAATATAATAAATCCTAGAGACAAAAGAGATGAAATTATTGTAGTAGATCTGATAATATGAACTCGAGGATGAGTGTTCGTTAGATGTAGAGATAGAGAGAGAGTAGGAGAAAATAAGAGAGTTGTATTATTCGAGAATAATAATGATGCCCATTTACAATATGAAGGTCTCCTTTATATAGCAGGAGGCCTTCCTCGAAGTAATCGTAAAAGAACAAAAAGTAGTCAACGTCCCCGTAGCGAGGATGCTGAGTTTTAACTGGCGTCGCCTTTGTTCCCATGCCCAAGTTGTACCATTGCTTTAGTTAACGTATGCTCACTGGGCGTACCATTCGGCGTAGAGACATTGAGGGCCAAATTTGACCCCATACAATCATGTTTATGGTATTCTTTTGTATACCTCTATGTAATACTATACATAGAAGATAAAAAGTGATATTGTAAAGTACAGTTGAATAGATGGAAGAAATAATTAATAATCTCTTTTGTGCTTCTCCTTTATATCTCGTCTACTTCATTTCGAATTATTACCTTAACCTTAGTTTCTTAAAAAAAAAAATGTATTTTTGCCCTTTGTAAATATATATTAAAAGACCTAGGAAAGCAACCTTGTATAAAATATTGAAAGCTTAGCCAAGTTTGGCGTGAAAAGTAAGAGACCCAAAAGCTGATCTGGAATCGCTACAAAATATGGGAGTTGGTTGCAACTCGTAACGATAAGTAGAAATTGAATGTTTCCACACGCATCCCAAAGTAGGGCACATTCTAGATTTGTTCGGCCGAACTAGTATTAAGGGTCGTAGTAGTGAAATGGATCTTTCACTCTTAATTAAAGGATTTTAAATTTAAATAGAATTTTTTTTAAAGGAAACGCTTTCTAATTTAAGGAACCTTATGCAACATTAATTTAGGTTAGTCGCTTCGTAACACAGGTATAGATTAGAAAGGGTCAATATGGGTCGTGATTTAGTAGAGTTCGGTTAGAATTATTGAAACCCATTTATGAACGTGGCTTTTAAGCCTCGCCCGAAAAAGCCCATGGCCAGTGAGGCTTGATTGAGACTGGGTTGGGTTGGCCCGTGGGCCTAATAAAAATATGTATCTAAAATATATAAAATTAAAATTATATGATAAAAATATCAAGAAGAGTATTCCAAGTTTAAAGTTTATTAAGCTTATCATATTAAAAGATCAATGTCTTAAAATGTTAATTAGTTTTAAAATTTTAATTATTTTTAATATTAACTAACTAATATTTTATACAAATTGTAGATGCAAGTGAAAGTGAAGATGTAAAGACAACCTTCTCATAAGTGGATTCAAATATGATTGATGAAGATGATGTGTTTGATATCTCATAATCGTCATGGACGTTCTCTTGAATAGTTTATTTTGAGTTTTGACTTTTATTGAATGAAATATAATTTTATTTTTAACCTTTAGTGCTTATTGTGATATATTGGAATAATATAAATATTAAATTTTTTAAAAATTTTCCAATATGATATTTTTAGCTTTTAAATATTTATCTTTTTTAAGCTAGAACTTAAGAAAAATATAAAATTATATTTTAAAAAATAATGGACCGGCCCGTGAAGGCCCGCAGCCCATATAAGTCTGGGATGAGCCAATCATTATAAGACCCATCAAAATAGTGGGAGCCCAGGCCAGCCTGTCAATTGCTAAAGTCTACGTGAGTTTGGCTGGGCTAGCCCGGCACCACCCATATTGAAAGCTCTAGTATAAACAAATGACAGAAGGGAGAAATTCAAAAATAGTCAGATTTACCACTGGTCGTTGAAAAATAACCAAGTTTCAAAAGTCATCGAAATTTAGCCACTTTAAATCTGAGCGAAAACACTGTTTAAAATCCGGAAAAATACGCCCGCAAATTTTACGGGAGTTCCAGCATAAGTATGCTTGAACTCCCGTAAATTTTGCGGGAGTTCCAAGATAACTATGTTGGAACTCCCGCAAATTTTACGGGAGTTCAAGCATNCCAGAACTCCCGTATATTATACTGGACTGGTCCCTGTTGCAGCAAAATAGTGGTTATTTTTCATTGACTTGGTAAATGCTGGCTATTTTTCATTGACCAGTGTGAAAACTGGCTATACCATGATATTTTAAGCCAAAGGATAATCTACATATTTGATTGGTTGTCAAAATAATTACGTATGGTAGATAAATATAAAATATACATAAGCGAAAATGAAGTATATTATATATTAATATGTAAAAAATATATATTTTATCGATTATTATTTTTGAAAACATATATAGACGGTAGTTTTTCACTTTTATAAAAGAGGTTATGAATTAGAATTCAAAAGTATTTAATGCAATTCATAAAGTACACATTACTTATATGATCTTTTAATAATGTACGACTACTATTTAATACCAGGTCTCATGCTTACATCAGAATACATAAATAATGGATCAAGACTAGAGCCGTCAGTATGGGCTTGGCCCGTTGGGCCAGCCCAGCCCAGCCCAGCCTAGCCCGTGAATTAGTAGGGTTGGGCTAGAATTTTTGGAGCCCGTTTAAAAATAAGGCTTTTAAGTCCGGTCCGAGTAAGCCCGTGGCCTGCGAGGCTTGACTGAGGCTGGGTCGGGCCGGCCCGTGGGCCTAATAAAATATTTATTTAAAATATATAAAAAAATAAAAAGTATACTGCCTTTAGATATGGAAAGTCAGAATTGGATCTTTACTAAGAGGAACCAAAACTTGATCTTGAGAAGTTTCAAGAGGTGATGTTGTCATGTATTGGAATGACCATTTTAGAAAATATCCCGATATTTCAATGATGGTGTGTGATGTAATTAGCATTCTGTTTACCATTGTACCATCGAAATCAATATTTAGCATTGGTGGCGTGTTCTTACAAAGTACAGAAGTTGCATTTATTATGAAAATGTCCAAACACTTGTTACTACTTGAAATTGGCTGCACAGGTTTTCCCGAACTCAAACTGATAATATTTTTATGTGAATTTAAATATTATTAATTTTTAAAATTTAATTACTTTTAATATTTAACTAATTGACATTGTATATGAATTGTAGATGAAAGTGAAGATGTTAAGACAACCTTATCACAAGCGGATTCAAATGTGTGTGATGAAGATGATGTGTTGGATATCTCATAAGCATCATGAACGTTCTCTTGAATAGTTTGTTTTAATTTTGACTTTTAGTGAATGAAATATAGTCCTGTCTTTTACTTTTTTTTTAGCATTTATTGTGATATATTGAAACAATATAAAAAGTTATTAAGTTTTGCGTATTTTTTTCAATAAGATATTTTTTTAACTTTTAAATAATTATCTTTTTTAGATGAGAACTTAAAGAAAAAATATAAAATTATATTTTTAAAAATGATGGGCCGGCCTGTGGGAGCCCGCGGCCCATATAGGGCTGGAGTGGGCTGACTATTATAAGGCCCATCAAAATAGTGGGCTAGCCCAGCCCAGCCCAACCCGTCAATTGCTAAAGCCCACGTGAGCTGGGCTGGGCTAGTCCGGTCCGGCCCATATTGACAACTCTAATCAAGACAAGAAAATGACTCTAGTTTCCTTTTTAGTATATTTGGGCTATTGACTAACGGAAAGAGTATTTATTGTTATACCGATAGTATAATGGAAGGTAAAAGTAAACTTTTTTCTTATATAAATTATACATCATTTTTGTATCTAAAATAATATTCTTTTTAAATAATTCTACGGATAATTCATTATAAAAAGAATTACAAGAAAATCTATATGACTTCATGCTATAACAAAAAACGACTCATATTTTTAAGTTTTACCTTACTTAATCTATATTGTACATATTTTAAAGCACTAACAAATTCAAAAATTTGTGTTCTTTCAATCATTGCTTCTAAAAGCTATGAAGTTAAATATGTATTCTCACAACCGTTGCTTTCATTCTCTCTTCTTCTCACATCTTCTACATATGCTTCAAAGGACTGAGTATTTTTTGCCTCTTCCCATGTGTCACCTGGTTGCAATGTAAGAAAATTGAAAAGTAGAAGTTCACCATTGAAGGCTATTCAAAGCTTTGGTTTCGAAAATATAATTTATTTATTTTTGAGTTTATTAGTTGTTTGAATTGAGTGTTGTTCTGATTGATTGAAATTTGAAGTGATTTGAAATAGATTTGAGCAAGATTTGAGTTAAATTTAAGAAAAGATGCAAGGAAGAAGACGAAGTCAGTTTTTTGTATAATCTTGTTGTGAGCACGTGATTTTTGCCCCGCAAGAAAATTATTCCCAAAATTTAAAATAAAATAGTCTTTTTGTTGTTTG
>MU750341.1:29991-42866 GCA_026770625.1 Nicotiana glauca | reverse complement strand
AATACCCTCTACTGATACAATATGACCCATAAATGCAACCGAACTCAACCAGAACTCGCATTTTGAAAACTTAGCGTATAGCTGACTATCCTTCAGAGTCTGCGGAACCACTCTGAGGTGCTGCTCGTGCTCTTCATGACTGCGGGAGTACACCAGGATATCATCTATAAAGACTATCACGAACAGGTCTAGATAGGGCCTGAACACTCGGTTCATCAACTCCATAAATGCTGCTGGGGCATTGGTCAGCCCAAACGACATGACCAAAAACTCATAATGCCCGTAATGAGTGCGAAATGACGTCTTAAGGACATCAGACGCCCTAATCCTCAGCTGGTGATAACCCGATCTCAAATCTATCTTTGAAAATACCTTCGCACCCTACAACTGATCGAACAAATCATCAATCCTCGGCAGTGGGTACTTGTTCTTTATCGTCACTTTGTTTAATTGCCGGTAATCAATACACATCTGCATCGAACCATCCTTCTTATTCATAAATAACACGGGCGCACCCCAAAGGGAAACACTAGGCCTGATAAAGCCCTTCTCTAGCAAGTCCTGCAACTGAGCTTTTATCTCTTTTAACTCTGGCGGGGCCATGCGATACGACGAAATAGAAATGGGCTGCGTGCCCGGAACCAGATCAATACAGAAATCAATATCCCTGTCGGGTTGCATACCTGGCAGGTCTGAAGGGAAAACCTCAGGAAACTCCCGTACAATAGGAACAGAGTCAATAGAAGGAACCTCTGCGCTGGAGTCGCGAACATACGCCAGGTAAGCTAAACACCCCTTCTCGACCATGCGTCTAAGACTTAACGTAGGAAATAACATTGCGGGCGGCGTGACCTGGGGTCCCTTTCCACTCTAGTCGGGGTAATTCTGGCAAGGCCAAGGTCACGGTCTTGGCGTGACAATCTAGGATAGCATGATACGGGAAAAACCAATCCATACCTAATATAACATCAAAATCCACCATATCTAACAGTAATAAATCAACACGAGTCTCAAGACCCTCAATCACAACCACGCAGGAACGATGCACCCGGTCGACTATTATGGAGTCACCCACCGGCGTAGACACATAGACAGGAATGTCTAAGGCATAACTAGACATAGCCAGGCAAGGTGCAAAATAGGAAGACACATATGAATATGTAGACCCGGGGTCGAATAATATTGAAGCATCTCTATCGCAAACCAGAATGGTACCTGTAATCACTGCATCCGACACCTCCGCCTCTGGCATGGATGGCAAAGCATAGAATCGGGGCTCAGCACTACCTCTCTGAACCATGTCTCTAGGACGGTCATCCACCGGCTGACCTCTACCTCTAGCGGGACGGCCTCCACCTCTACGGTCTCGACCTCCACCTCTGTGATCCCTACCCCCGCCCCTGGCTGGCTGGGCAGGTAGTGGGTCAGCTGGTGCCTGTATCATGGGGCGAGGACTCTGCTGCTGTGACTGTGTACCCCTCAACCTCGGGCAATCTCTCCTGATGTGACCGTATTCTCCACACTCATAACACCCCTCAGAACAACGAGACTGGCCCTGATGGCCCGAATGACCTCTACGAACACTCTGAATAGCCTGTGCACTAATGGGTTGCTGATCTGAATACTGCACACGAAAACCACGATCACCTGAACCACCCTGTGAAGCCTGGAGGGCTGACTGAAAAGGTCTGGAAGACTGGCCCCTATCATAAGAATCCCTGCCTCCAGATGAGGCACCACCGAAACGACCTGAGTGACGGGGCTTCTTGTCTGCCCTATAACCGCCCCCTGTGGTAAACCATCTCGATCCTGCGGGCCACATTGGCCGCCTCCTGAAAAGTAATATCACTACCCGCCTCTCTGGCCATCTGAAGACGAATAGGCTGGATCAACCCATCAATAAATCTCCTCACTCTCTCCCTCTCAGTAGGGAATATGACGAGGGCATGGCGATCCAGATCAATAAACAGGGTCTCGTACTGTGTGACCGTCATAGATCCCTACTGGAGGCGCTCAAACTGCCTCCGATAAGCATCCCTCTGAGTAACAGGAAGGAACATCTCTAAAAACAACTCCGAGAACTGATCCTAAGTCAAAGGCGGCGACCCTGCTGGTCTAGCTGCACAGTAATCCCTCCACCAAGTCTTGGCAGATCCAGACAAATGAGAAGTCGCAAAATCAACTCCGTTGGACTCCACAATACCCATGTTACGAAGAACCTCATGGCAGCTGTATAAGAAATCCTGGGGGTCCTCAGAAGAAACTCCGCTGAATGTAGCAGTGAAGATCTTAGTGAATCTGTCCAACCTTCATAAAGCATTTGCGGACATAGCCGCTCCATCATCGGTATGTGCAACTACCCCCGGCTGAACTGTCGCAGCTGTCTGAACCAGTGGAACCTGAGTCTGGGGAGCTACCTGCTCCGGAGTACGCACAGCAGGAGTCTGGGCTCCTCCTCCAGCCTAAGGATTGGCTGGTGCTGCAGGAAGCAATCCTGCTCTGGTGACACTCTCCATAATACCAACCAACTGGACCAAGGCGTCCTGAAGAACATGGGTAGCAATAAACCCCTCTGGGACCTGAGCTGGGCCCACCGAAATTGTCTAGGCTGGGGCCGGAACCTCCTCGCCAATGTTAACCTGAATATCTGCCACTGGTGTTGCTGTTGGTGGCCGGGCTCTGCCCCTACCTCGGCCCCTAGCCTGGCCACGTCCTCTGCCCCTAGCAGGAGCTGCCTGGGGCTCAGACTGCTGATCAGCGGATGAGAAAGCGCGTGTTCTCGCCATCTGCGAAAGAACAGAGTAGAAATTCAATCAACATTTGAGGAACCAAATCGCACGACAAGAAAGAACAAATAAGAGATTTTTCCTAACTCAATAAACTCTGGGGAACAAGTACAGACGACTCTGTACCTACCCCTCAGACTCTACTAAGTTTGTTTGTGAGTTGTGAGACCTATGTAACCTAGCGCTCTGATACCAACTTGTCACAACCCGGATTTCCCACCATCGGGATCGTGATGGCGCCTACTCGTGGTAGCTAGGCAAGCCAATCTACTACTCGTTTTCATTAACAAAATCATTCTGTTGACAATTTTATAGCATCAGTAGTAATAACAACAATAACTGCGGAAGTCTAATTTTCATAAGTCTGAATAAAAATAATGCGGAATACTCAACAATAACCTCTACCCAAGATTTGGTGTCACATACTCACGAACCACTAAGAATAAACTACATATAAAGGTCTGAAAGAAATATAACAGTTGTCTGTCTCGAAACAATGAGGCAACAATATAAATGAAAAGCATAAGAAGAGACGTCGGGCCTGCGGACGCCTGCAAGGCTACCTCAGTCTCGTGAGAATAAAATCCTGCTCCCGAACTACTGCTGCTGCTGCTCAAAACCTGGGCCTGTGAAAAAATGCACAGAAAAGTAGTATCAGCACAACCGACCCCATATGTTGGTAAGTGTCTAGCCTAACCCCGGCGAAGTAGTGACGAGGCTAGACTGAACACCACATAAACCTGTGCAGTTATAAATATACAGCGGAAATCGAATACCAAGTAATTATCAACATGGGAGGGGAAAACATGCTATGGGAAAAATACAATTAACAGTAATTTAGAGTAACAACCAAACAACTTAAAATCCATAATGAAACAAGAAATCAATATTCAGACATAACCACAGATATCATCAATTGTTGCGGCGTGCAACCCGCTCCATAATTACCATTGTTGCGGCATGCAACTCGCTCCATAATACTACTGTTGCGGCGTGCAACCCGTTCCATAATTACCATTGTTGCGGCGTGCAACCCGCTCCATAATACTATTGTTTCGGCGTGCAACCCGATCCTCAGTGTCATTTGTTGGGCATGCAACCCGCTCCTCAATATTATTTAACAGTCTGAGTCCCCAAGCAACAGTCACAATCAACAACGTTTCCTTTTTCCTTACTTTACTTGTCTTATAATTCATTTTACTATTCTGAGCCAATGCTCCAAAGAATCCAGTCATTTTATATATTTTCAATATTCGTATCACAATTCGAGCCAATTCTCCCAGGAATCAAATAATTATTTTACCGTTCACATGTTATCCACAACATATAGAATTTCTCCAATAAATACAGAGTACACAACCAAGTTATGGTAATCACATTACAAGGACTCGCGGTCATGCTCGACACCAATGTATAGATACTCGTCACCATGCCTATACATCGTACTCAATCACATAGAAATTAGCAACAAAACTCAACTCATATTCCCTCAAGCTAGGGTTAGACCAAACACTTACCTCAAAGCCTTGAAGTCCGCTTAACCTTCAACTATTGCTTTACCTCGTGATTCAACCTCCAATTCTCTCGACCCTAATCACAATTTGTTCAATTACTTTAATAAACACTCTATGAATTGGTTTGAATGCATAAAATGGTTTTTCCCAAGTTTTACTCAAAATTTCCCAAAATTTACCCGGATCCACATGATCAAAACCTGAGGTTCGAATTAAAATATGATTACCCATCCCCCCATGAACTCAGATATGTGATTTGTTTTGGAATCGGACCCCAAATTGAGGTCCAAAACCCCCAAATTTAGGAACCCTAGTTCTACCCTAAATTCCCAAATTTCCCCATTAAAATCCTTGTTTTGAAGTTGAAATTATGTTTAAAGATGTTAAGGAGTAAAGAAAATAAATTAGAAATCACTTACCAATCGTTTTGAAGAAGAAGAATTGTTTGGAAAATCGCCTCTTATGTTTTGGGTTTTGAAAAAGTGTAAAAATAGCTGAAAATCTCGAATTTATATACTTTACTGAAGGCTGGCGCGGACCGCACAGAAATGCCACGCGGCCGCACCGAACCTACCCAGCGCGGACCGCACTGTTTTGGTGCGCGGCCGCGCTGGTCGAACCCAAGCCATGGGCCTCTCTGAACCTGGCCACGCGGACCGCACAGAAATGCACCGCGGCCGCATGGCTTCCAGCGCGGACCGCACTGATTTGGTGCGCGGCCGCGCTGGTTGACTTAACCCAATGACTCTCTGAACCAGTCCACGCGGACCGCGCAGAAATGCACCGCGGCCGCGTGGGACCTGCTACTCTGCCACATCTGATATTTTAAGCCTAAGGCCTCCCGGGACCTACTCAAAACTCACCCGAGCCCTCGGGGCTCCAAACCAAACATACACGTAACTCCAAAAACATCCTACTGACTTACTCGAGCGATCAAATCGCCAAAATAACATCAAAATCATTGAATCAAGCCTCAAGATCATCATTTCCATTTCAAAATTCATAAACTTCCAAATTTAGACATTTAGGTCCGAAACACGTCAAACGACGTCCGATTTCGACCAAACTTTACAGGAAGCGCTTAAACAATATATAAGACTTGTACCGGGTGTCGGAACCAAAATACTAGCCCGATACCATAGTCTTTTAATCAATTTTTATTTTCATTTTCCTTAATAATTTCAGAAAAACAATTTAACAGAAAAATTCTTTTACTCGGGTTCTAGACCTTGGATTTCAACTCCGGGCACATGCCCGAGTTCCATATTTTTCTACGGACCTTCCGGGACGGTCCAATCTCGTGTTCGGGTCCGTTTACCAAAAATGTTGACCAAAGTCAACTATAATCAAATTAATATCAAAATTCTTCAAATTTTTCACAGAATTCACATATTCCAACACAGAAATTTTTCGGTTATGCGCCCGGGCTGTGCACGTAAATCGAGGCAATAGATAATGAGGTTTCCAAGGCCTCGGAAGCACATAACAGATGAGGAAAATAGGTGATGACCCTTTGGGTCGTCACATAGATAAACATATTTACGGCAGAGTCCCATATGGATAAGCTTCTTCAGGAAGCTTATTTACAACGGAGTACTAAATGAACATCCATAATATATATATATATATATATATAAAACATGACAAAGAAAGTAGATTTTTAGGCTTCTGGCAGCCGACTTATTTTCGACAAGAATTTTATTATTTTCACATTTTACACATTTAGGGGGAGGGAGTGGTGGTTTCATTTTCTTTAGTAGTAGTCATCAACTTTACTTTGGTTTACTTGTTGGTGATGAGACCACGTAATCCTACCTACGACTTCTAATGAGCAAAAGGCTTAATTATCATAGAAATCAAACACATTATTTCAAACTTGTTTTCATGTTCAAATATTCAATTTCCAAATACTTTTTGTTAACTTATTAATTTCAAATATTACTTTCTTTTTCAAATATGAACCAATTTATGTCCGAAGACTTACATAATATCGTGCCTTACAATATTTTTTGTGTGAATTCTTAGACCTATATGTTTGCAACAAATTTACTTAAGAGTAGAAAATTAAAAATGCAATCACAATATAAATATGAAAAAATATAATTTTATTGATAGATAATTGTGGGTACAATTCTGTTTCTGCCTTGATTCTTCTCTCCTGATTATCTATGTGATTCGAGAGCTATAGAACAGTGTGTATCTCAAACGTAGGATAATGCAAATCTTCCCGGAATATATTTGATCTCCATGAAATTATGTCTATCCGGTCGCATCTTGATCTCTTTATAAGTATCCTATGAGTTTATGGGATTTTCCAGGTGATCTCCATTTTTTAGATTTTTTTTAAAAGATTATGTAACCCTTTTTATAGGAGTGACCTAGGGTTAGGGCAGAATAACCTCAAGGATGGGTTTTGATAGAGTAGCCTCCAAGCTACACTGACAGACTTCTAAAATTTAGAAAATCGACTTTTAGTATCTTAAATTTAAAATTTAACTTGATCCATTAAAATTTCGATGTCTACACTTTAAATTATTTTTAAGAAATGAAATATATATTTACACTCAAAAAAATTACGCGTTTTCATATTCATCATTTTTCTATTTATTGATTAAAAGGAAATATTTTCGTACTACGAAAGGTTACTACATAGCTTGACTTGTCTCTTCACTTAAACTGAGACGCGGAAATAATAATATTACACCACAAATATCTAATTCTCTTGGTTCCTGATGCATGGGAGGTTAGTAGCCGTTTGACCAAGTATAAAAATCAGTATTTTGAGAAATGCTTTTTTAAAAGTATTTTTTCCAAAAGTATTTTTGGTAAAAAGCAGATTGTGTTTGGCTAATTAGTTTGAAAAACACTTCTGAGCAGCAATTAGTGTTTGACCAAGCTTTAAAAAACTGCTTCTAAGTGTATTTTTCTCAAAAATGCTTCTAAAAAAAATAATTTTAGAGAGAAGGTACTTTTTTCTACTTCTCCAAAATTACTTCTGCTTTTCCTTAAAAAAATACTTTTTTTTTCCTTTCAAAAGCTTGGCAAAACACTTCAACTTTTGGCCAAAAGCGCTTTTAGAAAAGAAAAAAAAATTTGACCAAAAAAAGCTTGGCCAAAGAGGCTACCGATCACTAAGTGGGGATGCTCCCTCCAGCATGAGCGAACCCTTTTGGAACTGGTTAAGAATGGGCGGCACTATCCCAGCCCGGATCCAGCCAGGTCTTATTGATCATGTCCCCTTCCCAACAGTTGTACCTTGTCTTGGGGCGTCTTTGGCTTTACGATAGAAAGCTCGCCGGAGAAAGTCAAGTGCCGTAGGTAAACTCTATTTGGCTCGGAGTATTGATTTCCCATAACGAATAGGCTAGCTCTATCTCTCAATTACCTATTTTGTGCTCGAGAAGCTCCCTCAGTTCCTCGGCAGTACCACATTGGTGTAAAATGGGGATTGTTCTGGGACCATAATTTCATTTTCTGTTTTGTTGTGGGTTTTGTGGACCACTCAATAGTAGATTTATTTGTGCCGTTGTTTCGTCAATTTTTTTGAGTGCTTAAAGTACCGTACACTTAACTGGCAATCTCCCACGTCTCAGAAACTGCTTTTTTTGACTTCAATCGACCGTACGTTCGTTATTCGTTGAATACTAGAATCGTTGTTGACAATTTTGTCACGTACGAAGAAAATATAGGAAACAAAAAGAACAACTTTTATTCTGTAGTATAAACTAGCCAGAAGATTTAGAGCCGTTTGGATTAGTTGAGTTTAAATAATTAATAAGTTTGAAGTATCGAAACTAATTTTTGAATAAATATTTATGTGTTTGGATACACCCGCTGAAAATGATAATAATTAATTGATGTGTTTGATAGAAAAGTGTCACTAAGTTATTCTTTTATTAAAATAACTAAAATATTCTTAAAAACTTTACAAAAGATATAAAGTAAAAAGTTTCTTTGTAAAGGAAAAAAGGAATAACGAATATGAAATGAAAAGAAAGTTAGAAAATTTATATTGGGAACAAAATATTGTGAATTAGAAAATATTATTAAGAACAAACTAGTAAAAGTCTTGATCAAACTAAAAATGCTTATTAGCTAAAAAGTTATATGTTGGGGGTGACCAACTTATGACTTATGACTTATTTAAGCTTAAAAGCTTTTTGGGTGTTTACTAAACGCAGCCAAAAGGTATTTGTAAGCCAGTTTAATTATCTTATAAACTTAGCCAAATACCCTCTTACTTATATCCTCCTTAACAGAAGCGGTTTATCTGCAACAACTCGATTCGAAAAACTTATCGTTATGAATTCTTACGTTGCGGATGGACTCTGTATTTTCACAAGAATCGAACATTAGTAATCGTTTGTTTTTCATAAGAAATATCAGAAAAATCTCTTTTCTATACATCAATAATGATGTATTTATAAGTTATAAGTAGGGTTTCGGATGAGGACTTATTAATGATGAGCTTATGGAGCATCTAACATTCCTTGCGGTGAATCCGGACCAATAATAGTTTCCCTCATATTCATTATAAAAAGTTTGTATTTTACTTTTTAAGCCATAAACACGACCAATAATAGTTTCCCTCACATTCATTATAAAAAGTTTGTATTTTACTTTTTAAGCCATAAACACGACCAATAATAGTTTCCCTCACATTCATTATAAAAAGTTTGTATTTTACTTTTTAAGCCATAAACACGACCAATAATAGTTTCCCTCACATTCATTATAAAAAGTTTGTATTTTACTTTTTAAGCCATAAACACGACCAATAATAGTTTCCCTCACATTCATTATAAAAAGTTTGTATTTTACTTTTTAAGCCATAAACACGACCAATAATAGTTTCCCTCACATTCATTATAAAAAGTTTGTATTTTACTTTTTAAGCCATAAACACGACCAATAATAGTTTCCCTCACATTCATTATAAAAAGTTTGTATTTTACTTTTTAAGCCATAAACACGACCAATAATAGTTTCCCTCACATTCATTATAAAAAGTTTGTATTTTACTTTTTAAGCCATAAACACGACCAATAATAGTTTCCCTCACATTCATTATAAAAAGTTTGTATTTTACTTTTTAAGCCATAAACACGACCAATAATAGTTTCCCTCATATTCATTATAAAAAGTTTGTATTTTACTTTTTAAGCCATAAACACGTACAATTTCATCTCCAACTGAAATCCCATCTGCTTGAAAATCCGTATAAAAAGTTACTAATTCGACTTTTTAATAGACTTGGAATCCAAACATAGGAATCAAGACTGTTGCAAGCTAAGCTTGTCACTAGTTTAATTTCTGTTTCAACACGATGATGAAAAAGAAAAGGGAAGCTGGAATTGGCTATATGATATTTTCAAGCCTTAATTATGCAACAATTATCCAATGCTTTGTATATCATCAAAATCCAATGAATCCTTTCTTGTTTATTTCTACAAAAACTTAGTACTGTTTCTGTTTCAAAAATAATGAATATATAACTAGTTGAGGAGTCAAATAAAATTTTCTTTAACCATGTATTTTGCAAATAGATTTTAAATAGTTTGAATTGCTAACTATTATGACTTATAGTACATTTTATATAGCTTATAAATAAATAAATTTTATTCAAATAAATTAAAGAAATTATATTCAAACTCACATAAAAAACTAGTCTATTTGATAGCTCAAAAGTTTCAAATAAATTAAAACAGGAAGAGTACAAGATGGGCTATTACAGAAGACATCGAAGTTGTCAATCAAAAGGGGAAAAATAAGTAAGGATAAATATAATAGTACATAAAAAGATTCCTCAACACCACTTTCCTCAGTTTAATAATGCTAACAGAAACAGATGCTATTGGGCCACAGTCCTTGGAATTGGGAGAGGAATTAAAATAGCAAACCTGGCATGGTTTTTAATACTCCACTTGGTTCAAGGTATTTTTAGTACCTTATAAGCAGGAATAAAAGGACGACCAATAGGACAAATTTAAAATTTTTATTAGGGATAATTGTGCATAGAAAGAATCCAAATTGTCAATCCAAAAAGGGGAAAAGAAGTACTACTAAGATAGCATTATACTGCTAGTACATTATTGTGAGATTCCTCAACACTATTCCATCGGAAAATTTTATTTTTGTATCTCATATAATTTACATTAGTTGTATGAGATAACTTTTTGTCTTATAATTTTGTGAACCCAGGATTCTATGGACCCAAAAGTGTAAGATTGGGATCCACAATTTTGTGAGACAAAAAGGAGCCTCATACAACTAGTGTCAGTTGTACGAGACATAAAATAAAACTTCTCATATTCTACCAGTTTAACACTTGTAGAAACATTGGTAATGATGGCAACTGTCAAGACCCAAAATCCACTAAGGGTCGTGGTGGCGCCGGACGTCGCTGTCAGGCCAGCCAATTAGATTACCAATTAATTCCCTCTTTTAATACCTTTGAAAATCTAAGATTTTTCCTTCTGTTTCACCTAAAATATGATCATTTTCCCTGAATTCAAACTTAAATAATACCAATTGGTACAAAGATTTACTGAAACCATCCCAGAAAATCGGTGTCACAAGTGCATGAGCAACTACTGATAAAGACATAAAATACAACATAGCATCCGTCCGGAATACAATGGACAGAAAAGAAATACAGTTACTTGAAAAGACTTTAAAGAGCTACGGGTCGCCTTGCATACTGCAACTCACCTAGTCCCTGAATCGTCCGTATTGCTACGCCCAGTAGGTCGCTAATGCATCAAGTACCTATGCAACAAAAATGCACAGAAGTGTAGTATGAATACGTAATCAACGTGTACTCAGTGAGTGTCCCGCCTAATCCCGAAGGGGTAGAGATGAGATGGTCAACTTGACACACTCTAATGGTTCAACGGTTATTTCTTCTCAATATACATATCAACAGTGAATTTATTTTCTAACATAATTTTTATCCAAATAGAGAAAACAAGTAAACACGTAATTCTTTCATAGGAAATTTTCAAGGTTTCTTTTCATTATTAACAATATGATCTCGAGCCATAGTGAGGCATGTAACAACTTAAATAAGTCCAACCAGCAATATAAGCATGCGCAAATCATACCGAGGTGACGACCCGATCCAACAGAAATAAATGTGCACTTGCCGAGGTCGACAACACGCCTATAGATGCATCTATTAATCTGCTGAGGCGTTTGGCCCGTTCCAAAATAAACACACACAGACAGATAAATAATCAGGAAGTCAACATGGAGCAAATATCCAGGAAAGGTCAATTCTCTTTATTAATTTGAGAAAAACGAAGCTTAAGTCTTTTAGAAAATCCAATTATTAATTTAATGTGATTTAAGTAATCTGAGCTATCAATGATTTCACATTTATTCCACATATAACAGGCTTTTGTGTCCTAAACTACCCGGACAATAGCATAATAGTAGCTACGCATGGACTCTCGTCACCTCGTACGCACGTAGACCCCACAATTAGGAGCACATAATCAATTTAACTCACCTATGGGGTAATTTCCCCCTCACAGAATTAGAAAGGAGACTCACCTCGCTCCGAAGAATCGCAACCGGCATTCCACATCCTTCCGAAGGCATGAACCAATGCATAACGCCCCGAAACTAGCCTATGATCATACAAATCCATTAATATATGCTCAACTATACCTTACAACTCAATTTATAACAATTCCTAACCCCGAACGAAAAGTTGACCAAAATGCCCTCGGGCCCATGTACCCGAAATCCGAAATATTTCGAAGATAAAGGTTACCCATGATCTTAGGAACTCAAATATATAATTTTCTCCTAGTTCCATACTCAAAATCGGGGCTAAAATCCAAGAACACAATATTTCTAGGTCTTCCTCTAACCCTCCATTTTCTACCCATTTCCATACAAAAATCCATACATAATCAATGTATTTAACTCATAATAGGTAGGGATAACATACCTTAATACTTGATGACAAAAATCCCTTCTTGAAGCTCCCCAAAATTGCCCCAAGCCAAGAAAATATGAGAGAAATGAGCCAAATCACGACTTAAAATAATGCTTCTGCCCCAGTCATTTCCGCTTCTGCGGAACTACTACCACTTAAGTGGTTCCGCTTTTGCGATCCTGGGCTTGGCCCCATTTTCCGCTTCTGCGCTCCCATCTTCCACAGATGCGGTCCCGCTTCTGTGGAACCTTGACCGCATCTGCGGTCCACGACCCTTTGAACCAAATCCGCTCTTGCGGCTCCCTCAACCGCTTCTGCGGTCCCTTTTCCGCAGAAGCGGAAATACCAGATACCAGCAAACTCAGCTCTTCCAAAAATCAAAGTTTTGATCCGTTAACCACCCGGAATCCACCCGAGGCCCCCGGGACTTCAACCAATCATACCAACCAATCACAAAACACGTTACGGACCTGCTCGAGGCCTCAAATCACATCAAACAACGCTAAATCATCGATCGACCTCCAATCCAAACTTTATGAACTTTGAACTTTCCGACTTCTACTTCCGATGTTTAAACCTATCAAATCACGTCCGATTGACTTCAAATTTTGCACACAAGTCATATTTGAC
>MU750341.1:6901-25811 GCA_026770625.1 Nicotiana glauca | reverse complement strand
CGTAGAAACCCAATTGGATTCTCCAAATCATTAACACCATTCATACAACAATTCCCCTTGCTGCATATCCAGTAGAACTCTTCGCAGGAGCCCCGCCAACCATGCGACTGCTACCCTGCTCACCAGAATACCCCACCTGTCGAAATCACTCCCCGACACCTTCCAACGCTGCTGCATGGGGTACCATTACTACGACACCAATAACCCATCCTGAGTTCGAGCTCATTCTCTAGTTGTACGAGTCCATTAAATGTGCGACAACATCCATTAAATGTGCGACAACATCCTTTCGCTTCACAGTCGTGCTACGTCTTTCTTCACTTCAAACAGCTCATTTCCGTCATACACAATCTCCTTCCCCATAACAACACTATGCTTCGAGTAATTCTACCGACTTCCATTTCCCGTCGCTGAAATCCCCACTTCAAATTAGATCTGAAAGTGCTGATAACCAAGCACCGATATTCTCAAGTCATTCCAGACTCCCTTAAGGTGCATAGTTTTCTCATTACCAAGCCCCTACGCAGCTCCGCTGCTCTCCCAGTTTGGCGGGACTCATCTCCTTAATCGGTCACTCGACCTTGTTGCTCATACTCGGCCTTTAGAAATTTTAAACACCGCTTGGCACTTCCTACATATCCTTTCTCATCTCTTGGTGCTCAGTTATTGCCTTAATAAAATTTATCTTCATAGTACTTGAATCCACAATTTGCTATTAATCCCAAGTCTCTCCGAAGGTCGTCTTTATCACACCACCAACATTTACAATACTGATTCAGTCCGGAACCACTGCATCTCGCGATATCTGATAGTTGCATTTCCAATGTCATTCCACAATATCTTGCCCCAAGGGCTGATCATAGAAGATCATAACACCGATAAACTTAACACGTCCAATTAGGACAACAACACCCCAATAGAGGAGAGAACTTCTTCACGCTTGCAATTACCACGCTTCATTACTTCCACTAGTCCACCTCTGACCATCCTTGGTTCGATTGACTTTCCTTTACCGGGAATAAAATACTGAATCCCGTTGATTACACACTGAGTAAACCTCCCTTAAATTCATTCACTGCCTTGACACGTGGGCAAACACCCTACCATCACAACAACACTGCAAAAAAAAAATCGCTCATGAGCATCATGGCAACCTGTGCCTAGCCTCAAGGCTCTTAGAAGTTCTGCTACTGAGCTGAACAATAGAATACCCTTCCATAATGCGACTATAATAGTCCAATCAACTATACCGGGAAAATTCATCCCGCAACACATTTGTAGTGTCATTTCAATTCTTCAATTTTCGATTTATAACAAGCGCTCGCGTCGCGCAAGATTGAGTGGAAAGGAATCAAAGGCATAAGCCTCAAAGGAATAGAACCGCACGATAAAGAAATCAAGAAGGGAAGTACTCCTAACAGTCCTGCAGCCTCCCGTGGATAAGTACAGACGTCTCTGTACCGATCCGCGAGACTCTACTAGACTTGCTCATGACTCGTGAGACCGACGGGAACCTAGTGCTCTAATACCATGTTGTCACGACCCAAAATCCACTAAGGGTCGTGGTGGCACCGGACATCGCTGTCATGCTAGCCAATTAGATTACCAATTAATTCCCTCTTTTAATACCCTTGAAAATCTAAGGTTTTTCCTTCTGTTTCACCTAAAATAAGATCATTTTCCCTGAATTCAAACTTAAATAATACCAATTGGTACAAAGATTTACTGAAACCATCCCAGAAACCCGGTGTCACAAGTGCATGAGCAACTACTGATAAAGACATAAAATACAACATAGCATCCGCCCGGAATACAATGGACAGAAAAGAAATACAGTTACTAGAAAGGACTTTAAAAAGCAATGTGTCGCCTTGCATACTGCAACGCACCTAGTCCCCGAATCGTTCGTATTGCTGCGCCCAGTAGGCCGCTAATACATCAAGTACCTGTGCAACAAAAATGCAGAGAAGTGTAGTATGAGTACGTAATCAACGTGTACTCAGTGAGTGTCCTGCCTAATCCCGAAGGGGTAGAGACGAGATGGTCAACTTCACACACTCTAATGGTCCAACGGTTATTTCTTCTCAATATACATATCAACAGTGGATTTATTTTCTAACATGATTTTTTATCCAAATAGAGAAAACAAGTAAACACGTAATTCCTTCATAGGAAATTTCCAAGGTTTCTTTTCATTATTAACAATATGATCTCGAGCCATAGTGAGGCATGTAACAACTCCCTCAACCGCTTCTGCGGGGCCGCTTCTGCGGTCCCTTTTCCGCAGAAGCGGAAATACCAGATACCAGCAAACTCAGCTCTTCCAAAAATCAAATTTTTGATCTGTTAACCACCCGGAATCCACCCGAGGCCCGGGGACTTCAACCAATCATACCAATCAATCCCAAAACACATTACGGACCTGCTCGAGGTCTCAAATCACATCAAACAACACTAAATCATCGATCGACCTCCAATCCAAACTTTATGAACTTTGAACTTTCTGACTTCTACTTCTGATGTTTAAACTTATCAAATCACGTCCGATTGACTTCAAAGTTTGCACACAAGTCATATTTGACATTACGGACCTACTCCAACTTTCGCAATTTGATTCCGACCCCGATATCAAAAAGTCAACCCCCCGATCAAACTCTCCAAAAACCTTCAACTTTCTATCTTTATCCAAATGGCTTCAAAATGGTCTACGGACCTCCGAATTCACTTCCGATCACGCCCCCAACTCCAGAATCACTATACGGAGCTATTCACAGTCTCGAAATTCCATACGGACGTTGATAACATGGAAATGCACTTCAAATCAAACTTATGAAATTTCTTCTAAAATACTAACTTCCACAATAGGCGTCAAAACTCTCCAGGGTTATCCAAAACCCACTCCGGGCATACGCCCAAGTCCGAAATCATCATACGAACCTGCTCAAACCTTCAGATCCCGATTCCAAGGTCGTTTACTCGAAATTAAAATCCTAGTTCATTCTTTTAAATTTAAGCTTTCGAAATGAGAATTCTCATTCCCAAATCAACTCTGGACTTCTCGAAATTCAATTCCGACCACGCGTACAAGTCATAATGCCTGAAATAAAGCTGTTCATGGCCTCCGACTGCTGAACGGAGCGCTAGTACTCAAAACGACCGGTCGGGTCGTTACAGCAACAATGAGTGGACCACCTCAACCTTCAATATTGACTCGTGGGAAAATTTTATTTTGTGTCTCATACATGTAACGATCCGACCGGTCGTTTTGCACAATTTCGTCTGATTTAGCAGTTTGAGGTCACGAGTAGCTTCATATTATGTGAATCAATTTGCGTGCGCATTCCGAGCGTGAAATCGAAAAGCTTTTATGTGAAAATATGAAAAAAAATAATTAATTTTTAGAGTTAAAATTTGCTTTTTAGTTGACTTTGGTCAACATTATTGGTAAACGGATCCGGATATGTGTTCTGACTTACCGAAAGGTCCACGGTAAAATATGTGACTTGGGCATATGCCCGAAATTGAATTCCAAGTTCCCTAGCCTTAGAAAATAATTTTTGAAAAAAATTGTTGTGTTGGTTTTTAAAGAAAATAAAAAAATGAATTAATGTTCGAACTCGTTTGTACCGGGCTCGTATTTTGGTCCAGAGCCCGATACAAGTTTGTATGATATTTAAGTCCTATCTATAAAATTTGGTGAAAGTTGGAATTTATTTGATGTGATTTGGACGTCCGGTTGAAAAGTTAGAAATCATGAGTTTTGAGGTTAATTTCATAGTTTTTGATGTTATTTTGATGATTTTATTGCACGATCAAGTCCGTATAATATTTTTAGACTTGCGTGTATGTTTGGTTTGGAGCCTCGAGAGCTTGGGTGTGTTTCATATAGGTTTAGGCCATGCTGCGCTTGTTTTTGGATGCTTCATCGTCGTTTCTTTAAGCAAAAATAATATCACATTGAGCAAATGAGATTCATATTAAGTTTTGTTTGAAAAATTAGATCCGTATCGAAATTACGGAGCCACATAAAAAAGAATCATCGAATTTGGACATCGTATGAGGAAGTTATGGTCATTTTCGTGCTAGGAAAAATTGTTGGTTCTGGTGTGGTCGAGTTGCGAACTTTTTATCGCATTTGCGATGCCCAGTTCGCAAATGCGAGATTTTTGTCACAAATGCAACTTTTTCCAGCCTTGCGTTGTTCGTAATTGCGAGGGGTTCGCAAAGGCGAACCCTGGGTCGCAAATGCTACATCTGAGGCCTATTAAGTGAGGTTTTTGACGAGATTTTCACCCATTTTTCAATTTTCTCAACCTAAACCTCCATGGGCGATTTTTCAAGGACCTAAACTTCTCCGAATCATTGGGTAAGTGTCTCTAATCAATTTCTAACTAAAATTTGTGATTATATCCTAGATTTAACATCAAATTCATGAGAATCTAAAGGAAAATTTGGGAAATATTATGAAATCTTTCAAAAATATAAAATGATGATTTGATTGACCAAATGGTATCGGAATTAGATAATTTTTGTATGGGTGAACTAGTAGCGGAATGGGTGTTCAATTTTTATAAATTTTGTTGGGTTCCGAGGTGCGGGCTCGGGTAGTTGACTTTTTACAAATTGTATAAGAATCATAGTTTTGTCAATTGAAATTATTTTTTCTTGCATTGTTTAATGTATTCAAGTCGTTTTTGGCTAGATTGAGCCGAGCGTTGATGAATTGGTAAAGAAAAAGTTAAATTAAGTATTGAATTGGCTGGATTGAGGTAAGTATTTTGCCTAACCTTGTGTGAGGGACTTCCCCTTAGAATTTGAGTCTTCTATGCTAATTGTAGTCCGTGCATGCAAAGTGACGAGTGGGAGCTCGGACTTATTTGCAAAAAAATTTCTCTAGGGATCTTAGGTCCTTATATGGAAAGTATCATATTATGATTGAGTTTCCTAGTTGCTTAAATTACCTCTATATGCTCCATATGGCGTTGTTAGCTTTCCTCTAATTCTTACGTGATACATTGACCTTTAATTGCATTAATTGAAGTGATTACCTTCCTTATTGTTTTGATACGTCTTGATTGTAAGTTCCTCTATGACTTCTTGCAAATAGGTTACATGTTCAATTATTGTGGTTGCTGGTGTGGTTATCACGTGCTTATTATGTCTTGTTATTTAGTTAGGGTTTCATTGTGAAGTTAATTGTTGGTTCAAGTTTGGTTATAGCCGATTCCCTTAACGGGACATATTTGATTCTTACTGTTGGTTCGCTTGCCAGGACATGTTTATTCTTGTTATTGACTCCCTTGCCGAGATATTGTTGATTTCTTATTATTTCCTTGTCGGGATTCTTTTGTGATTGGGGTCGATTTGTATATTGGGATCAGGTTGCACTCCGCAATAATATTATAGGGATCAAGTTGCGTACCGCTACAATATTATATGGATCGGGTTGCACGCTGCAATAATATTATATGGATCAGGTTTCACGCTGCAATAATATTATATGGATCGGGTTGCACGCCGCAACAATATTATATGGATTGGGTTGCACGCCACAATAATATTATATGGATCTGGTTGCACGACACAATACCATTATATAATTTGGATCGGGTTGCACGCCGCAACAATATTATATAACTTGGATCGGGTTGTACACCGCAACAATATTATATAGCTTGGATTGGATTGCACGCCGCAACAGTACTATATGACTGGGATTAGGTTGCACGCTGCAATAAGAAAGAATAAAAGTGAATATTGACTCTTATGGTGAGAACGAGAGTAAAAGCACAAAGGGTGATGCCGTGTACTTTCTGCTGCTGTGCTTATTTATTGTTATCAATTAAAATATTTAAACTGTTTAATTCCTTTATTGTCGTGATCCTTTGTGTAAGAACCCACAATGATTTCAATACCTGTCACAACCTAAATCTCGATCCGGTCGTGATGGCGCATCTCGTGAGGACAAGGCCAGCCAACTAACCCATTTCGCCTTTTCAGAATAGTTAAATATTGATTCACAGTTTTAACATAATTAAATAACCACTATCTAAACAGAGATTTCTTTATTAAGTTGAGAATACAACCCAAATATAGCCCAAACTGGGGTGTCACAAGTCACAAGTATCTATTAGAGTATAATTACGACTACAAGGTCTATAATATACAAAATAGGATTGATAAACAAAAGGGAGAAATGTGGTGCTGCGAACGCTGGCAGTCACCTCGCTAAACTCTGATAACTTAGCCTCTGATCAGCTCAGAACTCATACCTACATCTGCATGTGAGGTGCAGAGAGTAAAGTGAGTACTCCAACTCAGTGAGTAATAAATGTAAATAATAACTGAGCAGTAAGAAATCACGTAAGACAAACCATCGTGCTGTACAGAGCAGTGTAAAACCTTTTGAGAAAAACAATGAAGCTGTGAAATCTTAGAAAACGCCTTAGCTCAGTTTAGATATCAACAGGACTGAGTTCAAGTAATAAGTCTAAACTGTGAGGAAATAGTGATAAAATCGCCGAACGGTTCAAATAACTGGCACAAAGCCCAAATATGACAATCAATCCAAAATATGATGATAAAAAATATGTTTCAATTAATTACGCGGTAAAATCATTAATTGGGACGGATCAAGTCGCAATCCCCAGTAGTAAATGACCCCACGCTCATCATCAAGCACGTGTCTCACCTCAATATAGCACTACAAGGTGCAAGTCTGGGGTTTCAAACCCTCAGAATATCATTTACAATTATTACTCACCTCGAACCGGCTACAACTCTAGCTCGCAACGCCTGTGCCCCTCGAATCGATCTCCACGTGAGTCGAATTTATCCAAAATCAGAACGAATACGTCACAATATGCTAAGGGAACAAAGCCCAAGCGAAAACAATTGAAAAATATCAAAAAAATTCCGAAATTAGCAAAACCGAGCCCCGGACCCACTTTTCTAAACTCAAAAATTTTCACATCAATGGGTTCCTCGTCTTCTCACGAGTCTATGCATATAAAGAACACCAAAATCGGAGTCCAAATGACCCCTCAAATCCCAAATTAAAAATCCAAAATTCCAAACCCTAGTTCTTCCATATTTGTTCAAGTTTCCATTAATTTCTAGATAGATTTCATAATAGAATTACGTTTTAGGCTCAAAAATCTTACCTCCAATCGATTCTCCTTGATTCTCTCTTGAATCTCCCTCAAAAAGCTCTCAAAAACACTCAGGTATGAAGGAAAAATGGCTCAAAATCGCGGATGAAATTTTTTATAAACTTTCTGCCCAGTTCTGAACTTCTTTCATCGTGATCGCGACCCAAGTCTCGCGATCGCAAAACACTAAATTTTGACGTATCAAAGTAACACTATGCGAATGCGATAATGCTGCTGAAAACGCGATGCTTTTACTCCCAGAGCAACGCGAACGCGACTCCATATACGCGAACGCGAAGAGAAACTGCCCAAGGACCTAATTCCTTATACGCGATGCCGACCTTCCCCTGCGAACGCGAAGCACAGACCCCTCACGTTACGCGAACGCGAGACACCTTATGCGAACACAAAGATCTAAATCCTGACCTCCCACATCGTGACAAGCCCCACGCGATTGCGAAGGCCAATTCTTCTGCTACAGCTGATGATCAATTTCTGCAACACTTCAACTTGGAAAATGGTCCGATTGACCACCCGAAACTCACCCGATGCCCCCCGGGACCTCAACCAAAAGCACCAACACACACACACACCATAAAACCTCATTCAAACTTGTTCTACTCATCAAAACACCTCAAACAACACCAAATCCATCAATTCACATCGAATTCAAGCTTCAGTTTTCTAAAAACTTTCGAAATACGCTTTCGATCAAAAACCCAACCAAACCACGTCCGAAAGACCTAAAATTTTGCACACACATCAAAAATGACATAAAGACGCTACAGAAACTCTCGGAATTTCATTCTGACCCTCGGATCAAAATCTCACCTACCAACCAAAAATTGCCAAAATTCTAACTTTGCCAATTCAAGCCTAATTCTACAACGGACCTCCAAAACCAATTTCGATAACGCTCCTAAGTCACAAATCACCTAAAGAAGCTAATCATACCATAAAAATACCGATATGAGATCATATACAAATAAGTCAACTCTTGGTCAAACCTTTCAAATTCATAACTTACAACTGAGACTATTCTTTTAAATTCATACCGATTTCTGTGAAAACCAAAACCAACGATCTACATTAGTCATAACACATTACACGGGGCAAGTCATGCCCAAGAACTGGCGATCAAAGTTCAAAAGCTCAAAACGACTGGTCGGGTCATTACATCCTCCCCCACTTAAACACACGTTCGTCCTCGAACGTACCCAGAGTTGTTCTAAAAGCCAACCAATCGTTGAATAACCTTACCATGCATATACCCGTGGGTGATCCCACGTCACCCTATCTCATATAGGTCCGATAACACATGGCAACTGAAATTACACAATCCAGTCTGGCCCATAAGCCATAGAAACACATTTCCACTTCTGAAACCATCAATACGATCAAAACCTCACACCTATACTCCGAATAGACCTGAACTAGCTGTAATAACCCACGCCTGCAACCTGGGGAGCAATCCCATGATATACCACATAACTCAGACACTCGTAGCGATAGCTTCTATTCACAGCATCTGCCCACAACTACCGAATACTGGTAGAAAACCTCTTATCAACTAAAGTCTCATTCCAACACTTTCATATACTGCCAACGATAAATGAAACACGCACTAAACCATGACCATTTCGCAGGTCAACCATTCATGAAGCTACTTCTCCCCTGACAAATACCATAGCAAATTTCTGAGCCGAACCTCGATCTTATCCTTCCAACATGCTAAAATCAAATCCGTTCGTATTCATCAATGATCCCAACGATCTCCTCTAATCACAACACACCACTCTGGTGATATGACACATCAATAGAGGCCTAAGCCACAACTGGCATAATACGCACACCAATAAGCAACAGTCTGAACATACTCAAATCATGAAAATGACTCAAATGGAAGAGCTGTACCTCAAGCTCACCCGTATCACCACAATACAAGGCTGAGAACCCGTCTCACATCATAGAAATAGAATACACGAATCTAACCCACAAGGTCATATCTCCACATAGCTTCGCTGCAAATGTGCGATCCTATCCAACACTGTTCCAGATGAAACACCTCAAGTCACTATGCTCGAAATTGACAACCACACACAATTTGATGTCCGGAACCAAATCAAATCATTACACCCTCGGTGAAACAAGTAACATGTACCATGCAAACCCGATAGAACATAACCGACACACCATTCACCAAGGAACGGCCAATTACTCTTCCCGCACGACTTCCACTATGAACCCCAATAGAACAGCACCATATGTGCCCATAAACAACAAATCATAATGTCTCGCAACACAGAAAGGCAACTCATAGACCTCTCCAGATCACTAATAAGCTCAATAGCAGCCGAATCAACACATCCCTCAACAATGCAATTCGGAGCCAACTGAGCCGACTCAAGCTAGAACACCATCCACATTAGCCTACCATCGAACTCTTTATTAAGGAAATCCGGAAGCTGTTCCCTCAACTCCGTAACTCTGCCTGTGCCATACGATACCATGCCCGGTACCACATTAATACCAAAATCAACAACCTTGCCCGACGACATGTCCGGCCACAAGAAACACATCCGATAAATCTTTTACCACCGAAATTGAATTAATGGTAGAAGCATCTGCATTGACATCCATCACGAAGGCCCAAATAAGAAAGGCGAACCCTTCCCAGCCGTCTGCTGGGTCTTCAAAATATAAAACCACTCTACCAGGATATACTCTGACGCACCTCACCACTTAACCCGGGGCATTTTCGGCATAGCCCGTAGCGCAATAGTCTAGAATGACCCAACACTGAGATAACCGGTCTTAACCCGAACATCACATCCGAAATCTAACATACCAATAAAGAAAGATCCACTCAGGCTCCAAATCCCGATAGTCGCTAAACACTATCGATACACACAATCCACAACCATAACATAGCCTGAATATGAGAATTTTCGTCTCCAAATCCACACGGCATATGAATCATCATATACGATCCCAATTTCTCCGTCCGAATACGTGCCCCATCTCTAATTCCCAGTCACTTCACAAGAGATACTCAAAAATTCTTCTGTGCCACCAAGAAAACTTAAATATCAGCAGTCGATCTAACCAGAAAGTGCCGCAATACTATCGAAGTGCCATCAACTTAGTCACTTTACCCTTTTTCTGAACATATGCTCTCGTCAAATCACTTCTAATTGACAATACCATTTCGTTAATCATCTGAGTCTATCCATTGCCTAAGAGTTTTATGAACTTCCTTTCAGTGCTGAACTGCAACCTTACATACGCAGGTCTCGATCCTCCATAACATACAGCATATACCACACCATCATAGGATAACATGAGAACTTCATCTCTCTTCTGAGCCATAGACATCTATGTACTCAACTAGTCAAGAACTTCCATTGGTCCCATCTAGAAGGAAAATCACTATACATATCATAATCCATATGCCCATAGAAAATATATATCTCCAAACCGCGGTAAAACTATTAAGAACTCTCCGAGTTCCCTTTGCACAAATCAAACCTGCCAGGACTGAATCCTCCTAACTTGACCAAACTAAGCAAGCCATCAAAACCCAGAGCATAGCTGCAAGATACCTGTAAAAACTCATTACCTCGAACACACACAATGGGTTAATCATATCCTTGCCATACCGATTCGGTCTACCATTAAGCTACTCCATCTATCTAAATTTCATTCTGATTCATCTTCAACTTGATATTCCCTCTTGATGTAGCACCACAATGCCTCAACCCAGGCTTACCACACGAGACCCAAGCATAAAACCACACTTTCTAAGACCCGTAAGCCGCTGAATACCCTCTCAACTATTCCCAGAAACACCATATTCCAGAATACTTTACTTTGAAGAACTCTCTACAAATCTAAATCTGTTACCTTTACCTTCCTGACACTGATACATAGAATCCCATAATTAACATAGAAATATAATAAGTCATGACCTCTTCCAATGAAAACACAGTTTCTAACCGCATATGTAACTTTAGAATACTCAATTGATGTTTGGAAACTCCTGAACACATTAGAACCATTCTCGCAAGTCATTCACTCATATTCAAACTGCAATTTACCTGACCTAACGAACAGAACCACCCGTGCCTCATTGGCACTCCAACACTGCATAATGAAATCCTTATCCCAATACAACCAAGAACTTCCTACTCTATGCACCGAGCATTCTTCACCAAAAACAACTTAAGACATCCCGTGATTTCCTTACCTTATGAAGCGTGATATAATCTTTGTCAAAATTTTCCTGTACTCGATCCATCCTCGGTCTCAATTTCCACGATCCATACTGATTCGCCCCCATGCCTCGAATTGGAACCCACATAGCACCTAACCGTGCAATCAACTACTCGCCGCAGACTCTCCTACTTGGCTCAGATCCATGGATCAAAATACACTCAATAACTCATAACACTTATATTACATTGATGCCACAATACTATAGTGAGATTAAACTCGAATCCTTTGTAAGCTGGTGAAAACACAGATCATCTAGTACTTAAATCTTCGGCAAACCTCGCACTCATTCTCGCAACAGTTAAGCCCACTCTCTTAAGTGACCCAAAATTCAACTTTCAACACTTACATTTCACTTGCACTTCTAACAGTCACATAAGGGTCACACTATCCCAGAATTTTTCGCAGGAGATACCCCACCTGTTTTGACTTCAATTAATATTTTTGTATACCTTCCACCATCATAAACAGTACGCAGTCACTTAGTCTTCCTAAGTCTGAACTCGTACCGCAACATAAAATTTTTCTTCACTCTCAACTAGAAAACAGGAAAAGATCCTTCACACGCCCATAACTCGTGGCTATAACTCGAATCAAGATGGAATCCAAGCACCTAATAGTTCTTCTATCCTCCAGCAGGCCTTCCTCGTTACTTCCAAGTCATATAGATACATCTCGAAGTACTAACATGCTCATCACATAGTTACCCAACCGTCACTCCTACTAATAGGGACAATACTGAACATATAAGTCCAAAACACTTTCTCACACAATCAGCACCTCAGTGCTCAAGCTATAGGCACAAATCCGGCCTCAAGTCTTCCAGACTAGCCCAACATCAACTCGCAGAGATCACATGTCGCCCTTCAATCAAGGAATAACAAGCCATCGATGTACATCTGATACTGAGTGCTCATGCGCGGATATGAACGCGTGGAAGGAATTCAAAGAGTTACGTTCCAAGCTGAATCCAACGACGCACGATAAGAATTCAAGAATGTGAAGTCTTCCTAAAGGTTATTCAGACTCTCGAGGAAAAATACAGACGTCTCTATACCAATCCGTGAGACTCTACTAAACCTGCTTATGACTCGTGAGACCTATGTAACCTAGGCTCTAATACCAAATTTTCACGACCCAAACCCCGATCCGGTCGTGATGGCGCCTCTCGTGAAGACAAGGCCAGCCAACCAACCCATTTCGCCTTTTCAGGATAGTTAAATATTGATTCATAGTTTTAACATAATTAAATAACCATAGTCTAAATAGAGATTTCTTTATTAAGTGTGGAATACAACCCAAACACAGCCCAAACCAGGGTGTCATAAGTCACGAGCATCTATTAGAGTATAATTACGACTACAAGGCCTGTAATATACAAAATAGGACTGATAAACAAAAGGGAAAAATGCAGTGCTGCGAACGCTGGCAGTCAGCTCACTAAACTCTGATAACTTAGCCTCTGATCAGCTTAGAACCCGCTACCGGGGGAAATAAATAACTGCATTTGCACGCGAGGCGTGGGGAGTAAAGTGAGTACTCCAACTCAGTGAGTAATAAAGGTAAATAATAACTGAGCAATAAGAAATCACGTAAGACAAACCAATCATGTTGTACAGAGCAGTGTAAAACCTTTTTATAAAAACAATTAAGCTGTGAAATCTTAGAAAACGCCTTAGCTTAGTTTAAGACTCTTTTGAAAGTGACTTTTCAACAGTTATGCAAATGAATGCAAAACAAATAGTGCAGATAAGCACAAAAACCCGCCCCTCGGGCACAACACTCACTCAACAGATAATGCCAGACAATCGGGTAGATACCACGTGAAGTAACACAGACAACAAATAATGGAAGACAAATGAAACAAAGTAAACACATAGATCAGTATCATATAGTAACCGCTGCGGCGTGTAGCCCGATCCATATATCGCTGCAGCGTGCAACCCGATCCATATATTACGTCGACGACACTCACTGGGGTGTGCAGACTCCGGGAGGGTCCCTTACGGCCCAAGCGCAATATCAAGCCATCTCGTGGCATCAATTCCAGGCCCTCAGCCTCATATTGGTACAACTATAACACTATTGCGGCTCGCAGCCCAATCCCATAGTATCCTCACAATGCAGGCCCTCAGCTTTACTCAGTCAAAAAAAATCATCACAAGCCCCTCGAACATTTGTAAAATAGTAGTTGGCAGCCCAAAACATCATTTAAAAATATCATTTGAGTCTCAAAACTGAGTAAAAGTGGCCGAGTTTGTCAAACACTAGATATCAATAGGACTGAGTTCTAGTAATAAGTCCAAACTGTGAGGAAATAGTGATAAAAATTCTCGAAGGATTCAAATAACTGGCACAAAGCCCAAATATGACAATCAGTCCAAATCATGATTATAACAAATGAGCTTCAGTTAATTACGCGGTAAAATCATCAATCGGGATGGACCAATTCGCAATCCCCAGTAGTAAATGACCCCACGGTCATCATCAAGCGCGTGTCTCACCTCAATATAGCACTACAATATGCAAGTCTGGGGTTTCAAACCCTCAAAATATCATTTACAATCATTACTCACCTCGAACCGGCTACAACTCTAGCTCGCAATGCCAGTGCCCCTCGAATCGACCTCCACGTGAGTCGAATTTATCCAAAATCAGAACGAATACGTCACAATATGCTAAGGGAACAAAGCCCAAGCGAAAACAATTGAAAAATATCAAAAAAATTCCGAAATTAGCAAAACCGAGCCCCGGACCCACTTTTCTAAACTCAAAAATTTTCACATCAATGGGTTCCTCGTCTTCTCACGAGTCTATGCATATAAAGAACACCAAAATCGGAGTCCAAATGACCCCTCAAATCCCAAATTAAAAATCCAAAATTCCAAACCCTAGTTCTTCCATATTTGTTCAAGTTTCCATTAATTTCTAGATAGATTTCATAATAGAATTACGTTTTAGGCTCAAAAATCTTACCTCCAATCGATTCTCCTTGATTCCCTCTTGAATCTCTCTCAAAAAGCTCTCAAAATACTCAGCTATGGAGGAAAAATTGCTCAAAATTGCGGATGAAATATTTTATAAACTTTCTGCCCAATTCTAAACTTCTTTCATCGCGATCGTGACCCAAGTCTCGTGATCGCGAAGCACTAAATTTTGACTTCTCAAAATAACACTATGCGAACGGGATAATGCTGCTGTGAAGCGATGCTTTAATTCCCAGAGCTACGCGAACGCGGACCTTCCCCAATGAACGAGAAGCACAGACCCCTCACCTTCCGTGAACGCGAGACACCTTATGCAAATGCGAAGGCCTAAATCCTAGCCTCCCATATTCCTTCTATGGAATCACAACAAGCCCCACGTGATCGCGAAGGCCAATTCTTCTGCAACAGCTGATGATCAACTTCTGCAACACTTCAACTTGGAAAATGGTCCGATTGACCACCCGAAATTCACCTGAGGCCCCCTGGGACCTTAACCAAAAGCACCAACACACCCTAAAACCTCATTCAAACTTGTTCCAATCATCAAAACACCTCAAACAATACCAAATCCATCAATTCACATCGAATTCAAGCCTAAGTTTTATAAAAACTTCTGAAATACGCTTTCGATCAAAAACCCAATCAAACCACGTCCAAATGACCTAAAATTTTGCGCTCACATCAAAAATGGCATAACGATGCTACAACAACTCTCGAAATTCTATTACAACCCCCGGATCAAAATCTCACCTACAACCGGAAATAGCCCAAATTCTAACTTCGCCAATTCAAGCCTAATTCTACACCGGACCTCCAAAATCAATTTCGATCACGCTCCTAAGTCACAAATCACCTAACGTAGCTAACCAAACCATAAAAATTCCGATCCGAGCTTATACACAAATAAGTCAACTCTTGGTCAAAACTTTCAAATTCATAGCTTTCAACTGAGATTGTTCTTTCAAATTCATACCGATTTTCGTGAAAATCAAAACCAACGATCTACATCAGTCATAACACATTAGACGGGGCAAGTCATGCCCAAGAACTGGCGATCAAAGTTCAAAAGCTCAAAATGACCGGTCAGGTCGTTACAATACCTCTCCATATATATATATATATATATATATATATATATATATATACGCACACGTTCCAATACTTCAAACTTCAATAATTGTTACATCCTTAATTCAATTAGTTTCTCACTTATATTCCCTTAAACCGTCTGAGGTTGTATTTTTTAAAAATGGAGTTTCTACTAAGTTTTAAGTTGTTAACTCTCATGTTGAAGGCAATAATCCATTCGATGTTGTATTTTAAATTAAAAGGGGTACTTTCTTTACTCAAAGAATTTCCAAAGAAACAAATTCATCTTTTCTCGTTGGCTTTCCTAATTAGCTTAGAAATTGTAATTTTAAATATATTATGTAAATGGGACTTCTTGGACAAATTGAATGCATTGTACGGATGTTACGTATTGTATAGCATGTGGATTTTATTGTTAAAAGTTAAATGGAAAATGAAATATGGGGGTACAAGGTGTCGTGTGTGCTGAAGGTTCGGAAGTTGAAATTATGATATGAGAAATCGAGGGATTGAGATGGTTAGGATTGTGTACTAGGCATGATGTGATTGATTTAGTTGGCATTGCTTTCTTTATTTGAATACATTCCTACTTGTCTTTGTTCCTGTTATGTCAGTGTTGATTTACTTGGTTATCTGATTTACTTGGTTATCGTTCGTACTACGCGTGTTCTCCCTTATTGTTCCTGATGTTTGTGTTTTGATTTCTCTCTGTTGTTGGTTTTACCTCGTTTTCCTTATCTCGATATTTTATTTTCATATCCTATTTATTTCATTTGACTAGTAGGTGTCTTGATTGTTGCTCGTCACTACCCCACCGTGGTTAGTCTTGATACTTACTGGGCACCGTTGCGGTGTGCTGATACTACACTTTCGTATATTTTTGTGTTCAGATCTAGGTATTTGATTGTAGTAGCTGTGCGGGTCGTTGCGGTGGAGACTCAAGGTAAACTTGTTACAGCATTCGCAGGCCTCGGAGTCACCTTCATTTGTATTTATTTCCATTTGTTCCTTTTGTTTCGAAGCAGTGATGTATTTATTTTATATAAATACTCTTAGAAAGGCTTGTGACTTGTACCACAGGTTTTGGGAATTGTAATTTGTTCAGAGTAATTTAATTTAAAGTTAGTAAATATCTATGTTATTATAAAAAATGTTAGGCTTACCTAGTTTAGAGACTAGGTGCCATCACGACTCCTTTGGAGGGATTGTGGGGTCGTTCCAAGTTGGTATCAGAGCTCTAGGTTCATGAGTGCTACGAGTCACAAGCAGGTTTAGTAGAGTCTTGTGGATCGGTATAGATACGTCTATACTTATCTTCGAGAGGCTACAAAATTATTAGGAAATTCCCTTTCTTTCATTCCTTATCATGCGATATTGATTCAGCTCGAAGTATGTAACTTATGTTCCTTTACATCCACTCGTGTATAATATTACACTCTCGGATTCTCCATACGCCAGTGGTTCATGATGCTACAGACGAGCTATGAAGGAGTCAGGGACGCTCAGGTATTGCCTCGATGTGTTGTCCAAACTGAAGATACAAAGATATTAAGAGACTATTCAGTTGTTTACATGGAGGCGTAGACGAAGTGTAGCGGGTGTTAATTGAGGATAGTTGGTGATATTGGAGTACCTTGTGATTTGTGTTGTACGAGTGGTGAAGGTTAGCTCTGCGGATCATCAGACGTTATTTTCTATGGCTTCGCGCCAAGTGGAGGAGTCCATCAGCGACATTCGGATTGCATAGTCAGATTTGCGTCAGTTTCAGCATGAGGTATATGTATGTGTGGTGTTGGTAGGTTCCCGAAATTTGTATATGACTAAGGTCTGAGATCTTGCACAAGATGATGTTGGGGCTTACAGTATTTCAATGTTATTTCAGCATCAAGGGGAGTCAGAGAAATAACTTCTCACAGAAGGTTTATTTAGTGTGGGCATTATAGGTGTGGCAGGACGTGGCGCTTCAGAGGAAATGTGGTGGTTTATGAGCTTCTAAGATACGTGGTTCATGTTAGGGTTTATCTGTATGTGGGCTTTGATGGGAATTACTGCATATCGACTATCCGAAGAAATAAGTCAGGTCGGTAGTGTTTGATCATCATAGCAATGGAAGTAAATAGTCCTTTTGAATGGGAATTCTCTACTGGCATTGTAGCAGCACTCTTAGATTGGACAGTTTATGCGACTCGGTTGAGTTGGAGAGGTGCAATTCTGATGGCTTAGTTGCATACGGGCGAATCTCGATGGTTTGACTACGGCCTGAGTTCGGTGTTTACTATGGGCATAAAGAATATATGGTACATATCAGTTTCTCTTGAATCAGTATCTGAAGCTAATAGAGTGTGGCGTCATTGGCTAACATATGAGAGAGTGTGCATTTTTTTAGAAAGGACCTTGAGTTTTGGTTTGTAGTGCATGGCTGGTAGCTTGGTGATTACTAGATTTTGAGGCTTTCGGGTTTATTTTTTTACACGACCAGAAATCTAATAGGGTTGCTTCAGCAGAATACTGGAGTGTGAGTGATATATCGGCCATTTGATTTGCATAGTTGAGCTGGGTATGGAAAATTTTGGTATTCCTAAGGTTTGGGGCTAGATGCCCTCATGAATGGACTATTCCCTATTTGCGGATCTTGAAGAAATGTTGAGAATGCAATAATTAATAGCATGTATTATCAATAAGTTGTTGTGGATCTTTTTGAAGCATACTTACCAATTTGGAAATAATTAGAAATTTGGGTTGGGGCTATTTGAAAGCTCAATGAGAATATGTATCTTGTATCAGATCAAGTTTGAGCGTTTTTGTGAGATTGTCATTATGGTTATATTACCGGGCAGAATGGATATTATTTGTGCCCCCTAGTCTATGTTATGTGCTACTCTTTTATGTTGTGTTAGGCGGTGATGTTGTATGATTATTCCTCGTGCATGTTGTAATTCTGTTCATGCCTTATGGCGATGTGGGCAAGATAGCCCTCGTGATGTTGATTTGTTCATTGCACCTTAGCTGTGCTTGTTTATGTCATGTTCTAGAACTTTTATTCATTGTTTCCACAGTTTTACTTGTGCACTCTGCTGTGCCTGATATCAAGATTTATGTGATCAGTGGATCCGAGCATATTGGCTTGATGAGTATTTAGGAGCAGGCTGTGCGCCACAGCAGATGTTGTATGAGATACCCCTTCCTTGTGTTTATTTGGGGTTCTGCTTTTCCTCTATGACAATTTGATGAAAACTATATTTTTTGTTGTTACACTTGTGAGCACGTGATTTTTGCCCCAAGCAAATTGTTCCAAAATATAGGCAAAAATAATTTTTGAATTTGTGTGGCAATTTTTTGATAGTTGTTTGTTTAATAATAACTCATGAAATAAGTAGAAATACTAGGACTTTTTCTAATTTTTTGAAAGGA
>MU750338.1:156077-166488 GCA_026770625.1 Nicotiana glauca | reverse complement strand
GTCCAAGCCCAAATTAAATACCCGGTCTGCCCCCCCCCCCCATATAACAAAATGACGTCGTTTTGAGGCTTTCAATCACAACCTTTGATCATCTTAATCTAACGGATAGAATTTGATCTCATTTTAAATGAAACGACGTCGTTAAGGTCGAAGATATCTAAGCCATTCAATTTGATCAATCCAATGGCTATGGATCATTAATGCATTTCTAATATACATCATATACACAATGAAAATCAGAGAAAAACATTCCCTATTCTTCATCTCTGTCCCCAAAATAGAAGAGTTTCACACAAGGATTAAAGGGGTCAAATTGCCAGAAGGAATCACGGGTTGGACAACATATTTTCGGTCCCTCACTGCAAGTCAAATTGAGTGGACATTTGGATGGTTACCCGTTGATGAAATCATATACGTGCCAGCAGCTCGGCCACATTTCCTTTTGATGGGGCTTAAAAGTATTCAACCTTACGCCCCTTATCGTGTGTTGAGACAACTTGGGAGATGCCAGATAGTACCCAAGGATGATGATCTTAGTTTGCAAGTGGTCGATATTGGCCCCGATGGCCAAATTCCCTTCCGACCCCGCCGGAACACTACCGACGGGAGACAGAACTTACACCAACCACCATCCAAATAATACCCCATAACCGCCTTTCATCCCTGATCACAACCCTGTATTCCTTTTCCCTCGAATCCTGTTGGTTCTCCTCGAATATCCCAAAGAGTGTCGCCGGAACCCTAACTCTGGCGAACACTAGTTTATCCAAATAAGCCCAAATTCGAACCATAAACGCCCCTGAGCACCCTCAACCTATTTCCAAACATCTTGAGCCCTAAAAATCACTGAAATAACTCAAACGTCAAAGTTAAAGGTCTGCAGGCGACCAAAGTTCAAGAAAATTGCCATAAGGCATTCTGGATGCTGAAACACGATAACCAAAAGAAAAAGAAGAAAAAGAAAAGCAGAAAGACCGAAAAAAGCTAAGTGTTCTTGTTTTCTGCCTTTATTTCTTTTCTTGCATGGGTTTTTTTTAATTTGTTAACTAGGATTATTGATTCTTGTTAAGTAGCAGTGTAAGTTTGAATTTTAGTTTTAAGGTTAAAAAATATATATATGATAATCAGTATGATTTTGTTAGTCTGTTTCAGTAGCTCATGATAATAACTAGTTGTGATAATATTTGAGTATTTTTTTTAGATTGATTATAGTTGCTTGAGTTTTGATTAGTGATGAGTTTTAGGGTTAATTAGTTTTGATTTTTGTTATAGTTGATAATCAATAATTAGTCGGTTGGTTATAGTTGTTAGTTAAATTGTATATGATTAGTTAGTAGTCAGTTAAACATTGTTTCCGAATTTAATTCAACTTTAATTCTGAAATTAAAAAAAAAGTTAATAGTTCAGGGGGAAAAGGGTAGAAGGATAGTAGGAAAATTGGTAAAATCAATCGAACTTAAGGGGTAAAAGGGTGAATGGTGAGTAGGTCCCTTAGTAAATCTGACTTGTATTCAGGGGTAATTTGGGGATATGAAATGAGATAATGGAAATAAACCTTAGGTAGTAGGGGCATTCTGGGTATAGAAAAATGGTAATAGGGTAAATTCTTAAAGTAAAGTAGGGGCAAATAGGGAATTACATTAGGATTAGAAGATTCTAGATGGGGTATCTAGTACAATTTCTAATAAATAAGGTAGTCATTTAAATAACTAATAAAAGAATAAGGATAAAACTAAAATAAAAGAGGGACCATAGTGTAATTAATACAATTTGAACTTCCCTCCAAATTTAAATCTATAAATAGGCATCAATGTGCATCATTTTATAAGTTTTGGCATTCCAAAAATTCCTTCAATAGCTAGCAAAATTCCAGATCTGAAATTGAGAATTTCAAATCTCAATTCCTTTTTCTAGATCTAGATTCCTTCAAAAAATCCAAAAACAATCCAAAAATCAGTAAAAACCAAATAAAAAATATTGTTTCATTGAATTTTCAGATCAATCTCAGCCTTTAGAATTCTGATTTCTGTTGTTCGAACCTTAGAGATCATTTATAATAAACTTGAGTAGGAGCAAAGGTTGTTTGGTTGCATTTAGATCACTATACAATTCTGGTGTGATACACTAACTAATTTGAAGATAACTTTGGGTTTAAACTCCTCCTACATTGGTTGTGAATCACTGGAGTAACTTTGATTGCTGATTTCTGCTATAAATTGTTGCTTATCCTCCTTTTGCTTCTTAATTCCAGGTACAAAATTTCTCCTCTTATATTTTGTTGAAGCTGGAAATGAATGTCGAAATGTAATAGGATTTTGTTTCCATAAGGATGTGTAATTACTGTTGTATGTTTGTTTAGCCTTAGTACATCGAATTCCCTATAAAATTGTCCATGTGTATAATCAAGGACTGTTTGAGCTGCTGCAATTGTGATCTTCTCATGGCTATTTTCTATAGTTTGTGAACTAATTACTTTATTGATAAACAGTAGGTTTTAAGTATGAAATTAATAGGTTTGGCTGGTTCAACTTCAGTAGAGTTATTGATGTAGTAATATTTAGATTTTTGCATAGTTTTGCATTGAAACAGTAGTAATATTTTTTCTTCTAATGAAGTAGCAGATCTGTCTAAAATTCAAATAGTATAAGCCGGTCATGTACATTGTTTAATTTCTGCTCTTTTATTTTCAAGGTAGCCAAGTGACTATATCCAATTGCTTAGTAAAAATTAATTCACATCATGTCCATTAATTTGTGAAACTGATAATTTCGATTAGCCGTATAAAAAAAATATACAGAATCAGTTAATTGCTAATGACGTTCATGAAACTGACAATTTCAATTAGCAATATAAAATATAGAATCAGTTAAATATTGATAGTTTCAGTTGGATATTGATACAATTTTGCATTATTCTGCTGGGCCAAACATTCTAAGGCCCAAAGTTAACATAAATTCTCTTATGCTGAAATTACAATAGGAACAAGGAAATTGAACCATAAATATAAAATCGAGTTTTGAATTAGGTAGCGGATTCAAGCTAAAAGGTTTTATCCTTTTGTTTGAATCCGGACTTAAATTCGAGACTCGAATTTATATTTTATGAATTAATTGACCTTTAGAGACAAAACAAAAGTAGAAAATTTAGATACTTTAGCATGGCTTTAATAAAATAAAATGCGACGAGCCTCGCCAAATCAAATATACAATTGCGGGGCCCTCATTAATTACTTAATAAAAATATTTAGAGATTCGGGATGGGCCGTTTAGCAAATTTCACGGCCTTCCCAAAAGATAACAACACGTTACCCGCTTCAGGCGCGATTTTTAATAATATTACTTTCCTAATACGGGTGTGCATTTCATGCAACCCAAATCCAAATCCGAAAACGTCGAATGAGAATCTCGTACCATGCCTGTTGAAAGTTCCTTGCCTTTTCCCTTGAACCGGGTATGAATTCCTAAATCCATTTACCTTGACCAGGATCAACTCCTTCTATGCCCCAGGAAAAAGCTAAAAGTAAAGCAGTCATCATGTCGAGGATCCGGGTGCATTTCATGTGACGTGATCCGAAAATATGTCCTTAAACGACGTTCATTTTCTTAAAATAAAATAATTTGATAAAAGGCAGTAATTAATTCTAAAACTGCACAAATAGGATAACATGTATAAAAATCAATTTTAGCCAAATATAACAGTTGAGCGACTGTGCTTNGTTAAACAGAGTCAAACCCTTCCTCGATTCGGGATTCAAACCGGTGACTTGGGACACCATAAATCTCCCAAGTGGCGACTCTGAATCTTAAATAAAAAACGAATCCTGTTTCGATTGTCCTTAAATTGGAAAAACTCCTTTATTACTATATCTATTCCCGGGGTGTAGTAAAAGCCGGACAAAAGCTTTCTTCGGAAAAAGGAGGTGTGACAGTGCCTGAACTGGTACTGTTGTTGGAGCCTGATCTGGAGCTGAGACAACTGGTGGATCAACAGGTGTTGTCCTTGTTCCTCTGCCTCTACCACGACCACGACCACGACCGCATCCACGGCCTCTAGTGGCCTTAGTGGGTGGTACTAGTGGTCGTCCGCCTCGTTCGATAGCGCGAGTTCCCGCCATCTATGAGAGAATAGAATATAGAAGTTTAGTTCTCAGATCAACAAAGTCGCACAACAAGAATTTCAACAATATAAAGTTCTTTCTAAAGGTTCTGCAGCCTTTAGAGGATAAATACAGACATCCCTGTACCGATCTACGAGACTCTACTAAACCTGCTCATGACTCGCGAGACCGATGTAACCTCGGCTCCGATGCCAACTTGTCACGACCCAATTCTCGAACCCAGTCATGATGGTACCTCTCATGAAGACAAGGACAACCAAACAGAATGTAACACCTCTTTTAACAGTTAATTAATATAAACAAGTCTAAACATAATTAATATAGCCAAACTTTGCGGAAACAACGATAAAAATAAGGGAAACCATCCCGACACAGCCCAAACTGGGGTGTCACAAGCATGAGCTACTACAGAATTTTCTATAAATCTACAAAGTATGAAATCTGGTACAATAGTCTAAAGAAAACATAAATGATAGAGGATAGGGGAGACAAGGGGCTGCGAACATCAACATCTACCTCGTAACTCCAAATCGTTGCCTGGTCAGGAAGGAATCAGCACTTAGGTGTAGACTCTGCTATGCCTGAATATGCACACACGGTGCAAGGAGTAATGTGGGTACTCCTATCCAACAACAACAACGGCCCAGTATAATCCCACAAGTAGGCTCTGGGGAGGGTAATATGTACGCAGGCCTTACCCCTACCCCGAGGGGCAGAGAGGCTGTTTACAGGAGACCCACATCTCAAGAAAACAACAAAAGGCGATATATTATTACTATTAGTAGACTCATAACAAAATAACATAACATAACATAACATAACAAATAACAAAATAACATCATTAAAAGAAATACAAACCATACAAAAAAGATGGAAGATATAATAATATCCAGCAGATAAAGCCTTGCATCAGTAGCGGACTAGTAGCATACTAAGACTAACCCCTAACTGGCTAGTCTCACTCTAGTGCTCTGTAGAAATATTCGTAACTTCCCCCTAACCTGCAACTTTAATGCTCGACCTCCACAATTCCCTATCAAGGGCCATGTCCTCAGTAATCCTAAGTCGCGTCATGTCCTGCCTGATAACCTCTCCCTAATACTTCTTAGGTCTCCCTCTACCTCTCCTCGTGCCCACCACCGCCAGTCGTCTACACCTCCTCACCGGTGCATCAGTACTCCTCCTCTGAATGTGCTCGAACCATCTGAGTCTTTCTTCCCGCATCTTTCCCTCTATGGGAGCCACCCCCACGTTCTCTCGAATATCTTCATTCCTAATCTTATCCATCCTTGTATGCCCGCATATCCACCTCAACATCCTCATTTCTGCTACTTTCATCTTCTGGGTGTGTGCATTCTTAACCGTCCAACACTCTGTCCCATATAACATGGCAGGCCTAACCACTGCTCTATAAAACTTACCTTTTAGTAATGGTGGCACTTTCTTGTCACACAGGACTCCCGACACTAACCTCCACTTCATCCAACCAACCCCTATATGGTGTGTGACATCCTCGTCGATCTCCCCTATCCCCTGAATAAATAACCCCAGGTACTTGAAGCTACTCCTCTTAGGAATGACATGAGAGTGAAGCCTTACTTCCACTTTCGCTTCCGTCGGCTCGGACCCAAATTTGCACTCGAGGTATTCCGTCTTCGTCCTGCTCAACCTGAAGCCTTTAGACTTTAGCCTTTATTACTCCTACCCAGTGAGTAATAATTATAAATAATGGTTGAAAGCATAAAAACATATAAAGGCACAAAACAATTCTACATTAAAGCAATAAAATCATTTAAGCCAGTAAAACAGTGAGAAATCAGTAGGAATCTTTTAAAACCAAGTAAAACATGTAATTTGACCTTTAAATAACAAATAGAAATCCGCCCCTTGGGCACAGTGTAACTCGCTCAGAACAGAATCAGCCCCTCGGGATCCCTCTCAATCACTCAGCATAGTATCGACCCCTCGAGCTCAGTCTCAGTCACTCCGCATAGTATCAGCCCCACAGGTTCACTCTTAGATCATATGGCTACCCGCGCTCACCGTGGGTGTGCAAACTCCGGATGGGCCCCTTACGGCCCAAGCGCTGTATCAAGCCACCTCGTGGCATCATCACTCGGCACTCGGCCTCACATCACTCAAACCACATCGTGGTGTATAAAGTAACTCAGACCCTCGAACTCATATCACTCAGCATATTCTCACATATGGTGCTCGGCCCCACTCAGTCCAGAAATCACCACAAGCCCCTCGGGCATTAGTAAAATAATAGTGCTCAGCCCAATCAACATTTGAAATATCTTTTAATTCCCAAATTCAAGTAAAAGTGGTTGAGTTTGTAAAATAGTGTAAATTAATAGGACTGAGTTCAAGTAGTATGTCAAAATAGTGAGGAAACAATGGTAAAAGTCCACGAAAGATTCAAATAGTCGGCACAATGCCCAAATATGGCAATAAGCCCAAATCATGATGGTAACAATTAAGTCTCAGTCAAATACACGGTAAAAACATCAATCAGGATGGACCAAGTCACAATCCCAGTAGTAAACGACCCCGCACTCGTCATTAAGCACGTGTCTCACCTAAATATAGCACTACGTTGTGAAATCCGGGGTTTCAAACTCTCAGGACATCATTTACAATCATTACTCACCTTAAGCCAGCCAAAGCTCTAGCTCGCTATGCCCTTGCCTCTCAAGTCGCCCTCCTCGCGCATCGAATCTGACCAAAACCACAACAAATACGTCACAATAGGCTAAGGGAACAATACCCAATCGAAAAATATCAAAAATCTCCAAATTAGCAAAACCCGAGCCCTGGGCCCAAATCTCAAAAATCAGAAATTCTCACATCAATGGGTTCCTTATCTCGCCACGAGTCTATACATATCAAGAACTCTCAAATCCGAGCTCAAATGACCCATCCAAAACCAATTTAAAATCTCCAATTTCCAAGCCCTAGTTCTTCCCCGTTTAGCTATGTTTCCATGAATTTCTTGGTTGATTCTACAATTAAATTATGTTTTTAATCATAAAACTTACCTCCAATCAATCCTCTTCGAAACCCTCTCAATTCCTGTCCAAGAGCTCTCAAAAATGGTGAAAAATAACTTAGACTCATGGAGGAAATGTTTTAAAACTATTCTTCCTAGGTGACAATTTGTTCTATGCGAACGCGAGGGCCTTTTCGCGTTCACGATGCACAAAAATTCCACTGCCCAATTGTACATTTCACAAATGCGTTGACTCACACGTGAACGCGATGCTCTAACTGATACGACTACGTGAACGTGAGCCTTATGTCGCGAACGCGAAGAACAAAACCAACGGAACCTCAGATCCTTCTATGCGAACGCGGGAAACCTTCCACGAATGCGAAGCTTTACCTTCCAAGCTTATGCGATCGCGAACCACTGGGTGCGTACGGGACGAATAAAGTCCCAGCCTTCCAATTTTCCTCTATGCGATTGCGACACTCCCTCGCGATCACGATGAACAAAACCTCTGCAACACATTAGCTGGAAATCTACATCTTCCAAATAATATAATTGGTCCGTGTGATCATCCGAAATCACCCCGAAGCCCCCAGGACCTCAACCAAAAGTGCCAACCAATCCTAAAATATCATCCAAACTTGTTCCAATCATCAAAACACATACAACAATACTAAAATAATCAATTCTCATATAATTCAAGCCTAAGTTCTTATGAAACTTCCGAAACACGCATTCGATCAAAAAACCAACCAAATCATCTCTGAATAACCTGAAATTTACCACACACATCCCAAATAACCTAACGAAGCTACTTCAACTCTCGAAATTCCATTCTGACCGACATATCAAAATCTCACCTACCAACCGAAAATTGCCAAAATACTAACTTCGCCAAAACAAGTTAATTTCTACACCGGACCTCAAAAATCACTTCCGATCACACTCCTAAGTCACAAATCATCCATCGAAGCTAATCGAACCACCGAAAATCACATCCGAGCCATCTAACTCATAAGTCAACATCCGATTGAATTTTCCAAACTAATCCTTCCTTAAAGAGACTAAGTGTCTCATTTCCTACCAAAACCAATCCAAATCGGCTCGACCTCACCAAATACTGATAATGAAGAATAAAGAAGCTGAAAATAGGAAAAACAGAGCGGTAACTCATGAGACAACGGTCAGGTCGTTACATCCTCCCCAACTGAAACAAACGCTCGTCGTCGATCGAGTCAAGAAACATACCTGAACCCTCAAATAGGTGAGGATATATGCTCCGCATCTCCCGCTCGGTCTCCCAGGTAGCCTCCTCCACGGGCCAACCTCTCCACTGCACTTTCACCGAAGCTATATCCTTTGATCTCAATTTTTGAACCTGACGACCCAAAATAGCCACTGGCTCCACATCATATGTCAAATGATCATACAACTAAACTGTGCTAAAATCCAAAACATGGGACGGGTCTCCAACATACTTTCGGAGCATAGAAACATGGAACACCAGATGCACACTCGACAAGCTGGGTGGAAGAGAAAGTATATAAGCCACCTCCCGAATCCTCTGAAGCATCTCAAAGGCCCAATGAACCGCGGACTCAACTTCCCTTTCTTTCCAAATCGCATAACACCCTTCATGGGCAAAACCTTTAGAAGGACCTTCTCACCAACCATATAAGACATATCTCGAACCTTCCGGTCCGCATAACTCTTCTGACACGACTGAGCTGTATGAAGCCTCTCCTGAATAAACATCACCTTCTCTAAGGCATCCTAATCCAAATCTGTCCCCAATAGTCTAGCTTCATCGGGCTCGAACCAACCAACTAGAAACCTATACCGTCTCCCATACAAGGCCTCATACAGTGTCATCTGAATGCTGGACTGATAGCTGTTGTTGTAGGGAAACTCTGTAAGTGGCAAAAACTCATCCCAAGAACCTCCGAAAACAATAACATAGGCACACAACATGTCCTCTAATATCTAAATAGTATGCTCGGACTGTCCGTTTGTCTGAGGATGAAATGATGTGCTCAACTCCACCTGAGTACCCAACTCTCGCTGAAAAGTCCTCCAACACTGGGAAGTGAACTGAGTACCTCTACCTGAGATAATAGACACTAGAACACCATGCAATCAAATAATCTCTCGGATAAAAATCCCTGCCAGCCGTTCCAAAGAATAGGTAGTACACACCAGAATGAAGTGCGCGGACTTGGTCAGTCGATCCACAATCACCCAAATTGAATCGAACTTCTTCAAAGTTCGAGGAAGGCCACTCACAAAATCCATAGAGACTCTCTCCCACTTCCACTCGGGAATAATCATCAGCAGAAGCAAGCCACTCGGTCTCTAATGCTCATATTTCACCTGCTGAAAATTGAGACACCGAGCTACATAACCCGTAATATCTTTCTTCATTCTTCTCCACCAATAGTGCTGCCTCAAGTCCTGATACATCTTCACGGCACCCAGATGAATAGAGTACCGCTATCTTTGGGCCTTCTCCAGAATCAACTCTCTAAGCCCATCCACATTGGGCACACAAATCTGGCCATACATCCTCAACACGCCATCATCGCCTATGGTCACATCTCTGGCATCATCATGTTGAAATCTGTCATTAAGGACAAGCAAATGCAGATCAACATACTGGCAGTCACACCTCCTTTTTCGCTACCACACCTCGTGAAGGGTATAATAAAGGGAGTTTTTCCAATTAAAAGACAATCGGAACGGGATTTGGTTATTAATTATTCAGAGTCGCCACTTAGGAGATTAATGGTGTCCCAAGTCACCGGTTGAATGTAATCTCGAACCACGTTGCACCAGTGCACCCGTGGATTTTGACACCTTTTGACTTCGTTGAGATTTAGATTTGGGTCACATAAATGTGCACCAATATTTAAGTAAGTAATATTATTAAAATACGCGCCCAAAGAAACTACGTGTTGAACAGAGGCCATTTCCTATTAAAACAACCAATTTCTCCTTATTTCATCTAACTGTTGATACACAGACTCGAAATTATTTTCTGTTTCAAATAGCATACGAATTTCAACAGTTGAACTACACAATAACAAAATTATACTATATCAAAGCAAATGAATTACTATCAGTCCATCAGTCCAAGTCTAACTACAAACTTCATCTAGCAAAGCAGAAATTAACATGAACTAGGCTATGATTAAACACAGAAGATTAAATAGGATCAAAAGAAGGACAGTTTTATTCCATGTCACAGAACTCGGAGTTACAGCGAAGGTTCAAATGTGTACCTGGATATGAAATAAAATGAAGGA
>MU750338.1:142180-154402 GCA_026770625.1 Nicotiana glauca | reverse complement strand
GCAAGGTAGTGATTTGGCCGAAGAAATTAAAAATCAATATTCGAAGGTTTCCGGTAAGATTTGAAAGAAACTAAAAGTGGGAATGGGAAGAGGGATTCATGGGGAAGCTATGGTGTTTTTCTGGTGGTCATTGGCGTAGGTGGTGTTCGCCGGCAGCGACTAGGGTTTCGGAGATTCGAGGTGATTGGTATGGATTTGGAGGAAACCATAGGCAGGATTGGAAAGAGGAAGGAAAGGGGAGGTTTTTGGTGTTAATTTGGACTGAAAAAGACGCCGGTCGCTGCCGTGGGGCGATTTCCGGCGGCGGAGCATGGCGGGGTAAGGCGGAGTTACAACGAAGGCGACTAAGACAGACAGTACGAGGAAGAAGGGTTAATTTGTTAAGGTTATGACAATTTTAGATATTTTTATGTAATATGCATATTAATCGAGAGCCGTTGGATCAATTTTGACGGATGGCCCAGATTAAGCCAATATTAAAACGGGGTCGTTTGAACCTTAGTGAGGGAATGCAGACCGGGTTGGATTGTTTGGGCTAGACCGGGCAATGGGATTAGGTTGGGGTTAATTTCGTTTGGGCATGGGTAATTGTGCCCAATTTTCTGCTGTCATTTTCTTTCTTTATTATTCCTTTGTATGTTTTTTTCTTGTATTTTATTCACTTTGCTTTATTATTTTGTATTTTTTTGTTATTTTTTTGTATTTTTTTTAATTTTATAAAAATGTGCAAAAAATTAAAATAAAGTCCTAATATTCCATAGCTAAACTAATTAAATTCTAAAATTATTTAAAACCTATTTTACGATAAATTCACGATTAAAACAATAAAAATGCAAAAGGGAACTATTTTGTTATTTTTCATATTTTGTTCTAAAACAAACTAACCCCTAATTGATCCAAAAAATATGAAATTATATCCTAAATACAAATGCATATTTTTGTATTTTCATATGAATTAACATGCACAAATAAAATGCAAACAATTAACAGAAAATGACACAGGAATTCAAAAAATTATAAAAATAAGGAAAAATCATTTTTGTTTGAATTTTTGGGAATAATTCATATATAGGGCAAAAATCACGTGCTCACAGCTGCCCATCTTTGCTCGAAAACATGAAAAGTTTTCGTGCAAAGATAAGTGAGCAAATACGAGCGATTTTTGCCCATTCAAATATTACGTTGTGAAGCATTTTGAAAGAGTTGACCGCACCCTGCTTCAGAGGCTGCCTACATATCCTGGGCTAAACAGGAATCAGGTCAGTGTAGTTTAGAAATATCTGGTAGCTGGGACTACCAGGAGCTGTGATTTCATTATTGTTGCTGCTGTTGCTGCTGTTACTGCTTGCCGACCTCCTTATTACACCGTGGTAAAACAAAAGAAACTAGCCTAAACTATGATCTATGAATTATAAAAGATCCTATCTATGCCTTCAAACTCGCTCTTGTGTTGCCTTGAACTTGTATCTTGTGTTCTTCCAATGGAATTCTTGTTGTTGCCTTGGCGATGTTTTGCCATTCCTCTTGATGATGCTTGACCGCTACAATTTGAAATATGTGTCCATTTTTCAGGTGGGCTCCTGCTTGCGATGCTTGAAAAGGTCTTCCCTTGTTCTCCAGGTGGGCTCCTGATTGCCATGCTTGAAAATTATTCCCTTGTTCTTCAGGTGGGCTCCTGATGGTGATGCTTGGAAAGTATTCCCTTGTTCTCCAGGTGGGCTCCTGATTGCAAGAAAAATAGACAAACAAAGAAAATTTTTTTGTCCCAGTCTGGTGACTGGGCACATCATGTTATCAGATATTAAAATTAAAGGCTAGAATTTAGATTGTACTTCCCTTGTTTTCCAGGTGGGTGCCTGACTGCTGAAACTTGAAATGGATTCCCTTGTTCTCCAGGTGGGCTCCTGATTGCTGAACTTTGAAATGGATTCCCTTGTTCTCCAGGTGGGCTCCTGCTTGCTAAACTTTGAAATGGATTCCCTTGTTCTCCAGGTGGGCTCCTGATTGCAACAAAACAGACAAAAATGAGGAAAACTTTCTGCCCCAGTTTGGTGACTGGGTGCAACATGTTATCCAATATTGAAACTGACAGTTAAAGTTGAGTTTTACTTCCCTTGTTCTCCAGGTGGACTCCTGATTGCTGAAATTTGAAACATATTCTCTTGTTCTCCAGGTGGGCTCCTGCTTGCTGACTTTGAAAAATATTCCCTTGTTCTCCAGGTGGGCTCCTGATTACAACAAACATACAAGACAAAGAAAATTTCTGCCCCAGCTTGATAACTGGGCGCGTTGTGTTACCAAATATTAGACTTTGAAAGATAAAATTTGCATTATACTTCCCTTATTTTTCTGGTGGGTGCCTGACTGTTGCGCTTGATATGTATTCCCTTGTTCTCCATGTGGGCTCCTGATTGCTGCATTTGAAAAGTATTCCCTTGTTTTCCAGGTGGGCTCCTGCTTGCTGAATTTGGAAAGTATTCCTTTGTTTTCTAGGTGGGCTCCTGCTTACAAAGGAAATTTTTTGCCCCTGTTTTAATCAAAGAAAGATTTGTTAATATAAAATGGTGGTTAGCTGCTGGCATTCTTGTTGGCCATGCTCCTGCTTCCGACTTTGCCATGACTTGCTTCCTTGCACTTGTTTTGAAATGCCTCGACTTCCCGGCTGACCTTCAATCCTCTGATTTTGATGACCCAAATGTTTTACCCCGTATTACTGTTCCAGTATTTTTTCCCCTTCTTGTGAAACTTTGCTTTTCCCTTACAACTATCTGATTATTCCACTGATGGGATTTTCATTGGTCCTTCTTGCTTTAATTTCTTTTGATATGCCCCAATCTTGTTGTGCCACACAACTGGAAAGCTGGTAGTTAGACTTGACATCCTTCTTTTATTTTTGAACAGAACTGACACTGAAACATCTTATAAACAGACCTCAAGAGAATGAAATGAAATGACCTCGAAGGTTAAGGATAGAAAAACTCTGAAAACGAACGATTTGTAATGAAGAGAAAAAGGATAGAACTTATCTGAGTGGAAAGGCTGGTACCCTTCATCGTGCCATGCATTTTGGATTAACCAGCCTAGTCTGTCTAACCAATCAACTTTCAATTGCCACATTTGTTGTTCCATACTTTCATAACCTGACTTTCACCAAAAATCCAACCCTTGCTTGTCTTGCCATGTTTTGATTACCTTTCAACCATAAACTTCTTTTATTTTCCATCTGAAAACTCACTTTCGCCTTACGGTGCCCGTGAGGGTTTTCACCAATAAGACTCTCTCATTTTCATCATTTTCCTTCTGGCACCAGAGGGTTGTCCCCAGCATGAATCATTTTACCTGCTCGTATTGACATTTCTTAAAATTGATCAGAAGGTCTTTCTTTGGACCATGATGGGTTTTAGAAAGAAGGGTATAAAGGCTCAAAATAATTCAATGTGGGTTCAAAATTACAACTTTCGGAATCATATTTCTTGCAACAACCATAACTTCTACGCCAGTTTCCTTATTTGGGATTTTTGGACTTTTCTTTTGTTGTGACTGAACCTCAGAGAGGCTGGCTACGTACCTTTTTGGGATCAAGTCAAATGTAGTTTAGGTCATAAAAATCGCTTCGTTGTTGCTATTTTTCCTTTCTTCCATTATTCTTTTCTTTCTTTTTCATTTCTTTTCCTTTATTTTTCTATTCTTTTTCTTTTCTTTTTCTTTTTCTTTTCTTTTCTTTCTTTTCTTTCCCTTTTTCTTTTCTTTTCTTTATTTGATTTCTCTTTTTCTTTTCTTTTCCTTTCTTTCTTTTCTTTCTCTTTTCTTTTCTTTTCTTTTCTTTTCTTTTTCACTATTTTTCTTCTGTTTCTCCACTTAATTTCATCGCTTGGGTTTTTGAGTTTTGTTATTGATTCCAAAAGAGGGATACGAAAGAAAATAAAGCTCAAATGGATAACAAAGGATAAAGTGTTTGGATAGCAGAACAAAATGCCTTCGTCATTTCAATCTCAAAACATGCCAAATACAATTAGATACATAAAATAAAGAAATCATACATAATATCTCTTGACTGCATCAGAGTTGATAGCTATTTCTACGCATTTTCCTTCCATATCTGTTAGATACAATGCACCATTGGACAACACTCGGGTCACAACAAATAGCCCCTGCCAGTTGGTGGCGAACTTTCCTTTTGCTTCAGCCCAGTGAGGTAGGATACACCTCAACACCAATTGCCCTAATTCAAACTTCCGCGGACGCACTTTCTTGTTGTATGCTCTTGCCATTCTCTATTAATATAACTGTCTGTGACATACTGCTCCCAATGTTTTTTCATCAATCAGACTCAATTGTTCCAAACGGGCATTGACCCACTCATCATCATCAATTTTTGCTTCAACAATAATCCGAAGGGATGGTATTTCAACTTCTGCAGGTTTCACCGCCTCTGTGCCATATACCAATGAATAAGGAGTCGCCCCTACTGAAGTGCGAACAGTAGTGCGATAGCCTAACAGAGCAAAAGGTAATTTCTCATGCCATTTCCTGGATCCTTCTACCATTTTCTGAAGTATCTTCTCGATATTCTTGTTAGCTGCCTCAACCACTCCATTCTCCTTAGGACGATATGGGGTGGAATTGCGGTGCGTGATCTTAAACTGCTGACATGTTTCTGCCATCAAATGGCTGTTGAGATTGGCACTATTGTCTGTGATAATCACCTTCGGAATTCTGAATTGACAAATGATATTTGAATGCACAAAATCGATCACTGCCTTCTTGGTCACTGATTTGAAAGTTTTCGCCTCAACCCACTTAGTGAAGTAATCAATGGCTACTAGAATAAACCTGTGCCCATTAGACGGTGCTGGCTCGATTGTTCCAATGACATCCATCCCCCAAGCAACTAATGGCCATGGTGCCGACATTGTGTGCAATTCAGATGGAGGAGAATGAATCAAATCTCCATGTACTTGGCACTGATGACACTTGCGTACGAAACTGATGCAATCTTGTCCCATAGTTAGCCAATAATATCCTGCTCAAAGAATCTTGTTGGCCAATACATATCCACTCATATGAGGTCCACAAACTCCTGCATGTACCTTAGTCATGATAGTTGTAGCCTCTATAGCATCCATGCACCTTAATAAACCAAGATCTGGAGTTCTTTTGTACAACACTCCTCCACTGAAGAAAAATCCATTTGATAAGCGTCTAATGGCTCTCTTTTGGTCCCCTGTGGCCTGTACTGGATATACTCCCATTCTGAGGTATTCTTTGATATCATGAAACCACGGCTCTACATCAAGCTCCTCCTCCACCATGTTACAATAGGCATGCTGTTCTCGAACCTGAATCTGTAATGGATCCACGTATGCCTTATCTGGATGATGCAACATCGATACCAAAGTGGCCAAAGCATCAGCAACTTCATTATGAATCCTTGGAATGTGCCTGAAATCTATTGACTGAAACCGTTGACAAAGTTCATGCAAGCATTGGCGGTACGGTATAGCTTTATGTCTTGTGTCTCCCATTCTCCCTGAATCTAGTGTACCAAAAGATCCGAGTCACCCAATGCCAAGATCTCCTGGACACCCATGTCTATAGCCAACCTCAAACCCAAGATACATGCCTCGTATTCAGCCATGTTATTGGTACAGTAAAAGCGAAGCTGAGCTGTAACAGGGTAGTGCTGTCCTGTCTCAGAAATAAGTACCGCTCCTATCCCAACGCCTTTGGCATTGGCAGCCCCATCAAAGAACAACTTCCACCCCGGTTTTTCATCTAGTTTCGATTCCTCGATATGCATTAACTCATTATCAGGAAAGTATGTTTTCAAAGGTTCATATTCATCATCAACTGGATTCTCGGCTAAATGATCAGCCACTGCTTGTGCTTTCATCGTAGTACAGTTCACGTAGACAATATCAAATTCCATGAGCAAGATTTGCCACTTTGTGAGCCTCCCTGTGAGCATGGGTTTCTGAAAATTGTAATTCAAGGGATCCAACCGCGAGATGAGATAGGTAGTATATGATGACAAGTAATGTTTCAATTTCTGCGTAACCCAGGTTAAAGCACAACATGTTCTCTCAATCTGAGTGTAATTTACCTCGTAAGATGTGAACTTCTTGCTGAGGTAGTAAATTTCCTGTTCTTTCTTTCCCGTGACATCATGCTGCCCCAGTACACAGCCAAAAGAGTTATCCAAAACTGTCAGATAAAGGATCAAGTGTCTTCCCGATTCTGGCGGAACCAACACAGGTGGACTGGCTAAATACTCTTTAATCTTGTCAAATGCTGCCTGACATTCATCCGTCCATCTAACCGCAACATCTTTCTTTAGCAGCTTAAAGATTGGCTCGCAAGTCGTTGTAAGTTGGGCAATGAACCTACTGATATAATTCAACCTACCGATCAAACTCATCACTTCTTTCTTGCTCTTTGGCGGTGGTAATTCCTAGATGGCTTTAATTTTGGATGGGTCTAACTCAATACCGCATCGACTTACCACAAACACCAATAACTTCCCTGACGGGACTCCAAACGCACACTTTGCTGGATTGAGCTTGAGATTGTACCTGCGGAGCCTTTGGAAAAACTTCCTCAGGTCTTTAACACGGTCATATTGCTTTGTCGACTTTATTATCACATCATCTACATAGACTTCAATTTCCCGATGTATCATATCATGGAACATGGTGCTCATCGCCCTCATGAATGTTGCCCCTACGTTCTTCAATCCATATGGCATGACCCTATAACAATAAGTTCCCCAAGGTGTGATGAATGCCGTCATTTCAGCATCTTCCTCATCCATCAAAATCTGGTGATAGCCCGCATAACAATCCACAAAAGAACCAATCTTATGTTTGGCACAATTGTTAATCAATATATGGATGTTTGTTAGTGGGAAGTTGTCTTTGGACTCGCCTTATTGAGATCACGGTAATCAAAACACACACTGGTCTTTCCATCCTTCTTTGGTACGGGCACAACATTAGCTAACCAGGTGGGATATCATGTAACCCGAATGACCTTCGCATCAAACTGCTTGGTGACCTCTTCTTTGATTTTCACACTGATGTCTGTTTTAAATTTCCTTAGCTTCTGCTTGACAGGAGGGCATTCTGAATAAGTGGGCAATTTGTGGACCACCAGATCGGTACTTAGACCTAGCATATCGTCATATGACCATGCAAAAACATCTTTGTATTCAAACAACACTTTGATTATCTCCTCCTTGAGCGGGGCTTCCAAATGGACACTTATTTTTGTTTCCCTAACATTCTCCTGATCCCCCCAAATTGATTGCCTCTGTGTCATTCAAATTAGGTTTGGGTTTTTCCTCAAATTGACTTAATTCTTTATTGATTTCTTCCAAGGTTTCCTCATCATCATATTCTATCTCATCATCGCACTCAATTTTTACTATTTCACATTGATTATCAAGACTAGGCCGGAAACTCCTCATGCATGACACATCATTGAAACCAGCATAAAAGGGACTGTACAAGAAAGAAAAGAAAAACAAAAATAAAGGCTATCAGTAATGGAGAGAAGGAAATTGCATTTCATTAAAATTGTAAGATAACAAGGTTTAACTCATCCAAATGGACGGAACATAACAATCCGAATTACAACCTTGGAAATAATCCAGATTTAATACTCAAAGGAAAATCAAAAACTAACTACCACGACTCCTTCCGAGTAGGAAGAGGAGTAGCTTCCTAGTTATTAAGCTTGGCCAGAGACCCCACGAACTGCACATCAATTTTACTCGGACCTTCGCCTGCTTCCACCATATTCACCTCATCAAACAACCTTTCAAACCTCTCGATCAGCTCCTTGTAGGGTTCTATTACCACAAAATTTGGCATTGCTGTCGCTGTGCACCTTTTAGTACCAGGCCAGCCAAAAGAACGGGAAAGGCGAGGAATAGGTTTTGGAAGGGTCCACACTCTCTTCTTCATCTTTTTGGCTCTCCTTATGTCAGCAGCAGTGGGTTTGAAGCCTAACCCGAAAGTATCAAGATTGCCAGGAAGAGACACCGGCTGTATGATGCCCTGGAGTTGAGCACCCAAACCCTTTCCGGGTAAGAATCCATAACTTATCATCTCTGACGCTACCATGACAGATTCAGCAGCTACCTTTGGCCTAGGAACACACTCCCCTTCCGGGATTTTAGCAACTGACACTGCGTCCAAGACTTGGTATACCCACGGACCTTTGTCGTCTTTAACTTCCTCGAAGGGTGTAATGGCATTACAAGAATTGTCCTCCCCATGGACCACAATCTCTTGCCGATCCCATTCAAATTTGACCATCTGATGCAAAGTGGATGGCATTGCCTTTGCGGCATGGATCCAGGGTCGTCCCAATAAAAGATTGTAGGAAACGGCAACATCGAGCACTTGAAACTCCATAGTGAATTCCACTGGTCCTATTGTTAGCTCCAGCACAATATCTCCCACTGTGTCCTTGCCTCCTCCATCAAATCCCCGTACACAGATACTATTTTTATGGATTCTTTCACTGTCAACTTTCAACTTTTCTAGGGTGGAGAGAGGGCAAATATTTGCACTAGACCCATTATCAATTAACACCCGAGTAACCACAAAATCTTCACATTTCACTGTTAGATAAAGGACTCTATTATGTTCAGTTCCTTCCAACGGCAACTCATCATCGGAAAATGTAACCATGTTAACCTCAAAAATCTTGCTTGCTATTTTCTCAAGATGTGGTTGACGGAAATCTTATCTGGCACATGAGCTTCATTCAAAATCTTCATCAACGCCCGGCGGTGTTCATCCGAATGGATAAATAAAGACAGTAATGAGATCTGTGCTGGGGTTTTCCTCAATTGTTCCATGATTGAATAGTCTTGTGCCTTCATTTTTTCAAAAATCCTTCAGCTTCTTCTTCAGTAACAGCTCTCTTTAGCGGTGCCGGATTATCTTTAGCTATTTTAACCTTTCTCAATTCTTCAGGGGCAAAGCATCTCCCTGATCTAGTCAACCCATGAGTTTCGTACACTTCTTCTTTAACTTCTTTTCCTCTATACATCACAGTCACCTGGTCATAATTCCATGGGATAGCCTTTTCACTAACCACAGGCAACTGAGTCACCGGTTTAATGATAATCGGTTCTGTACGAGCGCCTTTTACAACCAACACAGGCTTAACAACTGCTCCTGGTATTGTCACTTTAACAGGTTCTGGTTTTACTATCATTACTAGTTCACTGACTATTTGTTCCACCGCTACCAATGCCTTCTCACCGATCAATTTCTCGTTTGCTTTATTCGCACTTGCCTTAATCATCATCACAGTTTGTGACGGCTTCTTGTATTCTCGCTTCTGCACTAACTCGATCATGTGAGTCTCATGATGAGTTGGTAATGGATTCTGAGTGATATTGGGAGTCTCTAAAGCCTGCACTTCAATTCTCCGTGTATAAATAAGTTCCTGAATGGCAGTTTTCAGATGCCAGCATTTGTCCGTATCTTGCCCTGGTGCTCCTGAGCAATACTCACAATTTACTGAATGGTCCAGGTTCCTTGGTGGAGGATTCGGTATTTTTGGTTCAATTGGGTTCAACATTCCCAGTTGTCTCAATCTGTGAAACAGGCTGGTATAAGATTCTCCTAACGGAGTGAAAGTCTTCTTCTTTTGCAACCTATCATTCTTAGCAGCAGGGTTGGGTCGGAAACCAGTTCCACTTGGATTTCTGTAGGTTCTCGGAGGTGGGTATGCATTTTGGGTACGGTAGGTATTTTGGAGAGTGGGTGCACGCCAGGGTGCCTGAGGTTGAGGGTATGTTTGGGCGTGGTAAACTGAGAAGTAAGGAACGGGAGGTGAGTAGTAGTGTTGTGGTAGGCCATATGGGGTGTGTAGGTAGGTTTGGGGATGTGGGCGAGGTTGGTGATAGTATGGTGAAGGACCCCTGGACCATGCTCTCTACTCCACCACTGTAACTTCTTCCTTTTTCTTCTTCCCCAATACCCCTCCAGTGCCAGTCTGGATGGCCTGGGTAGTTGCTTTTATTGCAGAAGAACTCATAATTTTGTTGGGCTTGAAACCTTCTTCCACCATGCTTCCCATTTTCACTACTTCATTAAACGTTTTTCCAACTGCTGACACCAGATGTCCGTAATAATTAGGCTCCAAAGCCTGCAGAAAATAATCCACCATTTCACCCTCTTTTATCGGAGGATCGACCCTCGCGGCCTGCTCTCTCCACCGAAATTCGTATTCTCTAAAACTTTCTCCAGGTTTCTTCTCAATCTTGGTCAATGAGAGATGATCAGGGACAATCTCAAGGTTGTATTGAAAGTGGTTTGCAAATGCTTGGGCCAAGTCATCCCATGTGTACCATCGGGCATGATCTTCCCTTGTGTACCACTATAAAGCCGCTCCACTGAGACTTTGGCTAAAGTACGCCATTAACAATTCATCTCTTCCTCCAGCACCCCTCATCTTATCCCCTCAGATGGGCTACGGGGTCTCCATGTCCATCATATAGATCAAACTTTGGCAACTTGAAACCCGCAGGCAGTTGGACGTCGGGAAACAAGCACAAGTCTTTATAAGCAACACTCACATGTCCTCTTATACCTTGCATATTTCAAAATGATTGTTCCAAGCTTTTCACCTTACGTATCATCTCCTCCTACTCGGGGTTTTTCTGAGGCTTTTCTTCTTCAGCTGAAATATCATTAAGAGGAGTATAAGAGTATGGTTCGGGATGTTTGAAAGTGGGCTCGGGTGGATAATAGTGGTTTTCTTGTGTTTGGAACAATGGTTCGCTCGAAGATCTTTGTAACGCGGCAGACGGAGGAGCCACGAACACAGGAGCAACTGGTGGTGGAGGGTATGGAATTTGTTTTGGTGGTGGAGGTGGTGGGGTTTGGGAAGTGGTTGTGTAATATTGTTAGTAGGTAGGGTAGGCCGGCGAAGAATTCACTTTGGGAGGATCTTGTGATTGAGTTAGTGGCGGGATATAAGCAGGATTGGCAGGATAAGTTGGCAAGGGATGTCCTTTTGCCCAGGCCTGGTACATTTCGGCCATCTGTTGTTTCAACTTATACATCTCCTCTTTCATAGCATTGATATCTACCACTTCTTCTTCCCTAACTGAGTTGACAACAGTTGCTTCTATCTCTTGGCTGACCATTTTTGACATGTCCTTGGAGCGGGTGTTATGTGGGTGAGTTGCCAGAATGCCAGTCAGCTAAACCACCTGTCTGGACTCATCATCAACAACAACTTTATTAGTGGTTAGGGCATTAACAAACAAATAACCGTACATTTGGAGCATGGATGCACCTAGGCAATTATCGTTTTCTAATATGCATTTGCTTGGCCGCGTGCATCATCCCGGCTTTGACTGTGACATCTTTTTTTTTATCCTTGCCTTTTCCTTTGATTTGCCATGGCTCTTTTATTGCGGATTTTTTTCTTTTCTTTGCTTTCCGCTTTTCTCCTTTTCTTTTCTTTTCATTTTTCTTTTCATATGGATATGATAGGGTCCTATGAAAATTTCCTATTTGCAAAATAGCAACTACAAATTTTTGGAATTTTCAATTTTATTAATAGCAAACACGTTCATTACAAGGATCCAAGACAGACTCTCAATGACAAACAAGGCTACAAACAACTATTCTACTTCAAAAATGAAAATGCAGACTAACTCGAAATGACAGTACAGACTCAATTAACTGACAAAATGAATTACAGACTCCAATGACAATCACGAATACATTAAAGCTCCTGATACCTGCGGGACATCGTTCGGTCTCGCTGCGGGCCTATATGCAAGTTCCCCTTAGAGTCTGTCCAGGTCACTCATTATCTGTTTCACAAATATCATCACTGAGGCAAAGAAGGTAGTCTGAGTCATATTCTCGCACATTTGGCATTTTCTGGTGATGTGGTGAGCAATAGCTAGGATTCTTTCTCTGATTATGCCTTTTTCCTGAAGCAACTGCCCAATCAGTTCGGCCCTGGCCTCCAAAGTCTGCTGATTTCTCTCCTGAAGTTGTTGCAGATCCATTTCTAATTGTGCTAAAGCTGTATAGCAGTGTTCCCTTTCAACCTTGAACACTTTTTCTTGTTTGCTCATTTTGTTTTCTGCGGTAATGACCTTTTTCCTCAATCTGACGACCTCATTATCATGTTCTTCTTTCAGCTGCTGAATCATGCGGGCTCGTTCCTCTACATTTTTAG
>MU750338.1:87416-140777 GCA_026770625.1 Nicotiana glauca | reverse complement strand
TATTTTTATGTCAATGTTTCCATCTTTCCTTGGAAATACCACCAGCCCCAGAAAAACCACCATGAAAGCGACACGCCTATGCTCCTCCCATTTTTGGCGGTTTCCATTACAACATATCTTGCTTTCCGGGTTATTGAACCCCCTAATGTGGCCATATCTATGGTATGTGAAGTGTGGGGTGCAAAAGTCATTTTCCAGATCTGCGTTGTGAACTGTCCTACGTATCTTCAAAGATTCTAAAAATCTGTGCACGGCTACAATTCTCGGCGTCACTAAATATTTGTCTTTTAAAGAAACCTCATCCTTCCCAATGTACCCAGCCATTTCTTCTAATGTCGGGGTAAGCTCGAAGTCTGAGAAATGGAACACATTGTGTGCCGGGTCCTAACACGTCACTAGTGCTCTGATAATATCTCCCCGAGTCATAATTTCTAGCAAACCGGTAAGCCCTTTCAAATATTTCTTGACTTCATCTTGCCCTTTGCCTCCTAAATCATTCCACCACAGACGTAACTCCAAAGGGATCTAATTCATGATTGAGAAAGGTTCATTTTGAGTCGTGCTCATCCTGCACATTTATTAAGGTGATTTAATCACTTATTTATGACCTAAAAAAAAAGACACTATTTTTTCAATTCCAATTTCCAAAATAAAGCCCAGTTTTACCGATACGGCTTTTCAACACTTCGAGGAGAAGATTTTAAGGCTGTGCTCGCTAACCGTTGGGAAATGACTTAGGATGACCGTTTTTTGCACAAACAACCTTCCGGCGCCCTTTTGGGGACATTCGGCTATTTTGGCAAAACGATATCACCTAATTTATTTATGACAAAAATAAAAATTGACATTTTTGGCTATTTTTTGCAAAAAGGGTGGTTGGACCCGATAAGGGTTGCCTACGTATCTCACAACCGGTGAGAATCAAACCAGCGTAGTTCGGGCAAATTAATGAACTATTTTAAAACAAGACTCTTTTTTATTTTTTTTTATTTCATGGAAAGACAAACTATTTTCCTTTTATATTTTTTGAAAGCAAAATAACGATCTTTTTTATTCTTTTTAATTTTCAACAAACAATAAAATAACCTATTTTTCCAAACTAAAATAAAGGCTCTTTTTTTCTTTTTCTGCGAATAATTTCCAAAAATAAAGACTTTTTTTTTATATTTTTCCTTTGCTTTTAGTAAAACAAACTATTAAAAATAAAAAATTTCCATTTTTTCATTTTTTTTTCGAAATTTCGGCAGAGTTTCGACAGCATTTGGGCATCGATTTTTCCAAAACTAAACTATTAATTCTTTACACTGCTATTTCTCTCTTTTTTCTCTTTTTCTCAATTTCACAAAATTTTCGATGTTCAAAAGCCGGTCAGCATGCGGGCCCGAGGCAAATAAATGCAACACGTAAAATGCATCATGGTGGTCTTTTCATATCCGGTTACCTGTCCTAGACGGACTCAACCCTTGTGTTGAGTCCCCTAAGTCATATGCACGTGATGCAAATAAGCGCTCTTACTAGGGTTCCGGCATGAAGTCAAGTTATTCTAAGTTCAAAACCTGGGTATGTGTTCTAGACCGTGTACCCGAGCGGACAACTCGAGTCGAGGAGGGAGCTACGTACCGAGGACCCGCGGGATCGTCCGGCTTAGTAACTTGTCCGGCCTCTTTCTTATTTTAGTGTAATGACACTAACAGAATAGGGAGTCTCAACCAGTAAGCACATCTCCGGAGGTGAGACGATAAGGGTTTCGGCACAGTTTATACACAGTTCAGATAATATCAAAGCAGTAAACATTTAGCACATTAAGCAGGAAACATGTAGGAAAATCAGATATAACCAAATATAACAATTTATCTAAGCGCGAATTCTGAACCCTGAACAAAATGTTATGGGTTCTTTTCCCCAGCAGAGTCGCCAGCAGTGTCACACCTCCTTTTTCGCTACCACACCCCGTGAACGGTATAATAAAGGGTATTTTTCCAATTAAAGGACAATCGGAATGGGATTTGGTTATAAATTATTCAGAGCCACCACTTAGGAGACTAATGGTATCCCAAGTCACCGGTTGAATCCCGAATCGAGGAAATTATGACTCTATTAACAGTCCGCGAATCAGAAATCTGAGTAAGAAATTTTGTTAACCCGGGAGAAGGTGTTAGACATTCCCGGATTCCGTGGTTCTAGCACGGTCGCTCAACTGTTGTATTCGATTTTATCTGATTTCAAAACATGTTCTAACCTATGTGCCTTTTATTAATAATCTTCTTTTGTTGTATATTTATTTTTAAAGAAGAATTGCAACATTGTGAAAATATAATCTCGAACCACGTTGCACCAGTGCACCCGTGGCTTTTGACACCTTTTGACTTCGTTGAGATTTGGATTTGGTTCACATAAATGTGCACCCATATTTAAGTAGGTAATATTATTAAAATACGTGCCTAAAGCAACTGCGTGTTTATTATTTTTTGGGAAAAACCGTGAAATTCGCTAAACGGTTCACCCGAATTCTAAGTATTTTTTATAGCATTTATTTAGGGCCCCGCAATTTATGCGTTTTATTTGGCGAGGCTCGTCTCATTTTTATTAAAGGTAAACCTTAAAGCAACTATGATTTTTCTATTTTATTTGTCTCTAGTAATAAAGAGAAAAATTTCTAAATAATTAATATCATCTAATAGTTATTACATTCGAATCCATGAACCCATATGAATGCCAGTCCTTAACCATTTTTTAGGCTTGAATGCAGCCCATATGAAAAACCCATAAGCCAAATGGGTATGAAGGGGAAATCTGTCATAAGCTTAGGCCCAGGTCTTGGGCTGCTTGATAAGGTGTCAAAGGCCCAATTGGCCTGGAAACAGGATGATGATAAAAACTAATCAAGCTAGGCCAAATGCCTGGTGATATTAAAACAAAAGGATGAAGTCATGCGTAAATTAAAACAGTCAGGAACTCATGCGTGAACTCACCATTTCTTATTAATTAATATTCTAGTTGATAGAAATAACATCCAGGCATATACTTTAGATTTACGCAATAGTTGAACTCAACGGGAACGGTGATCAAATCATTTATGTAATTATTCTATCAACCTATGTATGAAATTAACTATCGCTAATGAATAGTAAGTTGGACATAGTAACTTACTAACACAGGCAGACTACTTATTTGTATTAATCCAAACTAACAGTTTCTAAACCAACGCTCAAACGATTTGAGACTCTACAACTGAATTACTGTATTCATTATTGAACAGAGGCCATTTCCTATTAAAACAACCCATTTCTCCTCATTTCATCTAACTGTTGATACACAGACTCGAAATTATTTTCTGTTTCAAATAGCATTCGAATTTCAACAGTTGAACTACACAATAACAAAATTATACTATATCAAAGCAAATGAATTACTATCAGTCCAAGTCTAACTACAAACTTCATCTAGCAAAGCAGAAATTAACATGAACTAGGCTATGATTAAACACAGAAGATTAAATAGGATCAAAAGAAGGACAGTTTTATTCCATGTCTCAGAACTCGGAGTTACAGCGAAGGTTCAAATGTGTACCTGGATATGAAATAAAATGAAGGATAAAAGGTAAGTCAGCAGCAGTGATCAACAGCTAGTTAGCAGAGTAGTAACACAGCAACCAGGCCAAATCAACTTTAAAATGCCCAGAAATGAATCAGAAGGTCGAGAATATCAATACAAAGGTAGCAGCACTCAATTTGATCCCCAAACGACTCAAATGAACTCACAAACAATCAAATAGACTCGAAATGGCTTGAAACTCAAAAGAAGAAATCGCTAAATTTTCTAGAACTAGAAGAATAGAATTCAGTAATTAAAACTAAAACTTAGCTAGAATTCTCTAATGGAACAGTAATATTTTGGTTTTTTTCCTATTGTTTTCTATTTTTTTGGATTTTGAAGGCTGAAATTTCAAAGTCAGATCTGAAAATGAAAACGGATTCTGGGGAATTTTTTGAGGCTCCAAAACTTATGCTACAAGGCAAGTTAATGCCCTTTTTATAGGCAAAACTTAAAGGGGAAGCTTCTAGATCTTGTTCACACTTTTTCTCCCTCTTTTATTTCAGATTTTGTTTTATAGTCCCTAATTTATCAACTTGTTATTCAAGTAACTATCCTAAGTCATGAATTTTTTTCCTTAGAACCCCACCTAGAAGCTTCTGGAGGTTTCTAATTTATGTTATTGCAAGTTTCTCCTTATCTAAAAGTCTATGTTACCCTTATTTACATTCTGAATTTACTGCTTTGGCAAATCATACCATTTTTATGCCCAAAATACCCTTCTTACCTCCTACAATTACTGCTCAACCAAAACCTCTTCAGTTGTAATACAAACTACATCCTAAAACTATAATAAAACATCCACTCGATAATAACTAAACTAATTCAGCTAATTAATCAAAGAACAAACTCAATATGGACTTCAATTTTAACAAGAATCAATGATTTATATTCAACTGAAACCAATCAATTAAGCTAATTAAACCTGAATTAACACCTAGCAGTTATACTAACGATTGACTGACTAAAACTAAACAAAGGCTAATTAAACCTGTTGTAACACCTAATGAATTAATTGATTAAAACTGAACAAACTAAACAAACAGAATGAAATTAAACTAAGAACTCACATGATCATGCATTAATTGACAAAAATTTAGCTAGAGAATTACTAATTAAACTATTCGAAAACTAAAACTACACTTAGTTAAAAGATATAACAAGAATTGAACTAATCGAAACTAGAAATGGGAAAAATGACTTACTGATACAGAAACTCCGGCCAGCCAAATCGTCTGTATCCTTCCAAGATTCCTGATGCGTAACATCCCTAATCGTGTGTTTTCAAAAGAAAACATATGATTAGGGATATTACGGTCCGAAATCATAAGGATTTTGAATTAGGGTTCTTGGCCGGAATTGTTTAATGGATATTTGAACAGCTCCAGGAAGATTTGAAGCGAATGGGTATGGGGGTTGGGTAGAAGAGACTCAGGCGGTGTTGGGGTGTTAATTTGGGTGATTTTGGGCAAGGTAGTGATTTGGCCGAAGAAATTAAAAATCAATATTCGAAGGTTTCCGGTAAGATTTGAAAGAAACTAAAGGTGGGAATGGCAAGAGGGATTCATGGGGAAGCTATGGTGTTTTTCTGGTGGTCATTGGCGTAGGTGGTGTTCGCCGGCGGTGACTAGGGTTTCAGAGATTCGAGGTGATTGGTTGGGATTTGGAGGAAACCATAGGCAGGGTTGGAAAGAGGAAGGAAAGGGGAGCTTTTTGGTGTTAATTTGGACTGAAAAAGATGTCGGCCGCCGCCGTGGGGCGATTTTCGGCGGCGGAGCACGACGGGGTAAGGCGGAGTTACAACGGAGGTGACTGAGACAGACAGTACGAGGAAGAAGGGTTAATTTCTAAGGTTATGACAATTTTAGATATTTTTATGTAATATGCATATTAATCGAGAGCCGTTGGATCAATTTTGACGGATGGCCCAGATTAAGACAATATTAAAACGGGGTCATTTGAACCTTAGTGAGGGAATGCAGACCGGGTTGGATTGTTTGGGCTAGACCGGGCAATGGGATTGAGTTGGGGTTAATTTCGTTTGGGCCTGGGTAATTTGGCCCAATTTTCTGCAATCATTTTCTTTCTTTATTTATTCCTTTGTTTTTTTTTTATTTTATTTTTTTCACTTTGCTTTTATATTTTGTATTTTTTTGTATTTTTTCTGATTTTATAAAAATGTGCAAAAAATTAAAATAAAGTCCTAATATTCCAAAGCTAAACTAATTAAATTCTAAAATTATTTAAAACCTATTTTACGATAAATTCATGATTAAAATAATAAAAATACAAAAGTGAACTATTTTGTGATTTTTCATGTTTTGTTCTAAAACAAACTAACCCCTAATTGATCCTAAAAATATGAAATTATATCCTAAATACAAATGCATATTTTTATATTTTCATATGAATTAACATGCACAAATAAAATGCAAACAATTAACAGGAAATGACACAGGAATTCAAAAAATTGTAAAAATAAGGAAATATCATTTTTGTTTGAATTTTTGGGAATAATTCATATGTAGGGCAAAAATCACGTGCTCACACTGGCGCTCTCTGATGCGATCATACAAGGAAGACCGAGAAACCACACATGTCAACACCTGACTGGGCTCCAAAATATCTAATCTCACAAACCGATTGGCCAGGGCTTGACATCAACTGCAAGGGGCCTCTCCCCAATTAGAATGTACGTCAAACTCCCCATACTCACTGCCTTTCGACTCAAGGCATAGACCACTACATTGGCCTTTTCCAAATGATACAGAATAGTAATATTATAATCCTAAAGCAACTCTAGCTACCTTCACTACCTCAAATTAAGATCCTTTTGCTTGAACAAATGCCGAAGACTACGATGATCAGTGAATACCTCACATGATATGTCGTACAAGTAGTGCCTTCAAATCTTCAAAGCATGAACTATGGCAGCCAACTCTAAATCGTGAACAGGGTAGTTCTTCTCATGTGGCTTCAACCGACGAGAAGCATAAGCAATCGCCCTACCCTCCTGCATCAATACACAACCAATCCCAACACTCGAAGCATCATAATACAATGTATAAGAACCTGAAGCTGATGGAAAAACCAATACTGGAGCTGTGGTCAAAGTTGTCTTGAGCTTCTGAAAGCTCTCCTCGCACTCATCCGACCATACAAATGCAGAACCCTTCTGAGTCAGCTTGGTCAAAGGCGAGGCAATAGATGAAAAAATCTGAACAAACTGGCATTAATAACCCGCCAAACCGAGGAAGCTACGAATCTCTATGCCTAAGGATGGTCTAGGCCAACTCTGAACCGCCTATATCTTCTTCGGATCAACTTTAATACCCTCGCTAGACACCATGTTCCCGAAGATAGCCACTAACCTAAGCCAAAACTCACACTTGGAGAACTTTGCATAAAGCTTCTTCTCCCTCAATCTCTGAAATACAACTCGCAAATACTCTGCGTGCTCCTCCTGGCTACGCTAGTACACCAGAATATCATCAATGAATATGATAACGAACGAATCCAGATAAGGATGAAATACATTGTTCGTCAAATACATGAAAATTGTTGGGGCATTGGTCCGCCCGAAAGATATGACAAGAAACTCACAGTGACCATATCTAGTCCTGAAAGCAGTCTTAAGAATATCTGAATCCCTGATCTTCAAGTGGTGATAACCCGAACGAAGATCAATCTTGAAGAACACCCTCGCTCCCTGAAGCTGATCAAATAAATCATCAATACGATGTAGGGGATACTTGTTCTTCACTATCACATTGTTCAATTGACTATAATCAATACACATCCTCATTGTGCCATCCTTCTTCTTCACAAACAGAATCGGTACACCCCACGGTGACACACTAGGCCGAATGAAACCCTTATCTAGAAGTTCCTGAAGCTGCTCCTTCAAATCTTTCAACTCTGCTGGTGCCATACCATATGGCGAAACAAAATGGATAGAGTGTCCGGCTCCAGGTCAATACCAAAATCAATGTCCTTGTCCGATGGCATGCCCGGCAGGTTTGCAGGAAATATATCGGGAAACTCCCTCACAATCGGAACAGAATCAATGCTAGGAGCCTCAGCTCCCATATCCCACACAAATGCCAAATATGACAGATAACCCTTCCCAACCATACGCTGGGCCTTTAATAAAGAAATCACTCTACTTGGGACATAATCAGTCACACCATGCCACTCGATCCTCGGAACATCTGGCATAGCCAAAGTGACTATCTTGGCATGACAGTCTAGAATAGCATGACACGGAGATAACCAATCCATGCCTAAAATAACATCGAAGTCCACCATGCTCAATAGAAATAGATCAACTCAGATCTCCAAACCCCCAATAGTCACAACGCATGACCGATACACATGGTCCACAACAATAGTATCGCCCAGGGTAGATACGTGAACAGGTAAAGCAAGACACCCTCAGGTTGTACCCAAATGATGAGCAAAATATGAGGACACATAAGAATAGGTAGAACCGGGATCAAATAAGATAGAGGCATCTCTATGGCAGACTGAAATAATACCTGTAATGACAGCATCGGAAGTAATAGCATCGGTCCTGCCTGAAATAGCATAAACATGGGCATGGCCACTGCCTGATCGACTTCCACCTCTAGGGTGACCCTTAGCTGCCTGACCTCTACCCCTAGCTGGCTGGGTAGGTGCTGAAGAAATTGGGGCAGAAGACAAGGGCTGACCCCTCTACTGAGATAAACTAGCCATACGACGAGGACACTACCTCTACATATGTCTAAACTTTCCACACTCAAAATTACTCCCAGGTGCTGGAGAATGGGATTGAAGGGAACCACCCACACCGAAATGACTTTGAGCTGGCAGGGCGCTGAGCGAAGGCTGACCATATTGAGAACCATGATACCTACGACCTGAAGATACCCCATGAAACTCGGGACGAGCAGACTGAGAGGGCCTGAAAGAATGGCCTCTACCATAATAGAATTGGCCCCTCGACGGAACACCACTGAAACTTCCAGAACCTCGAGGCCTCTTGGCCTCCCTCTCCTCTCTATCCTTCCGGCGAGCCGTCTCGATCTCAAAAGCAATATCAACCACCTCCTCAAATGAAATACCCTAAACTCTCTCTCTAGTCATCAGAATACAGAGATGATAGTTAAGGCCATCTATAAACCTTTTGATCATCTCACGATTTGTCGGAACCACCCAGGAGGCATGATGAGCCAAAATAGAAAACCTTGCCTCATACTGAGACACAATCATGTCCCCATGTCGAAGCCACTCAAACTGCCGATGCATCTCCTCCTTGTGGGACTGCGGAATATACTTCTCCAAGAAGAGAGCAGAGAACTCCTAACAAGTCAAGAACTCCTAACAAGTTAAGGGCATTGCACCAACCGACCTACGCCTCCCACCAAGTAAAGGCAGCCCAAGTGAACTGAAAGGTGATAAATGCTACACCACTCGACTTTAAAATCCCTATTGTCCGAAGCATACGCTGACACTTGTCAAGAAAACCCTGGGAATTCTCGCCCTCGGCACCACTAAATAAAGGAGGCTGGAGCCTACCAAACCTCTCAAGATGACGCTTCTCATCGTCTGGCAAAGCTGGAACCACAAAGTCCTGAACTGGTGCAACCGGCCGAGCTGGAGGTGCTCCCGACGTATGCAATCCCTACACTACCTGCTCAGGTGTGCGAGCAGTGGGGAGTCTGATTGCCTCCCATAGCATGTAAAGTAGTTTCTACTGTGGTAGCTAAAACATCCTAAGCTAGGCCAGTGCATACTGTCAAGATCTAAGCCAAGGTCTTCTGTAGACTCAGAATCACAATAGGCATTGTCGGTGCCTGAACTGGTACTGCTGTTGGAGCCTGATCTGGAGCTGGGGTAGTTGGTGGATCAATAGGTGCTGCCCTCGGTGCTCTACCTTTGCCACGACCAGGACCGCGTCCACGGCCTATGGTGGCCTTAGTGGGTGGTACTGGTGATTGTCTGCCTCATTCAGTAGCGCGAGTTCTCGCCATCTGCGAGAGAATAGAATACAGAATTTAGTTCTCGGATCAACAAAGTCGCACGACAAGAATTTCAAGAATATGAAGTTTTTCCTAATGGTTTTACGGCCTCTCGAGGATAAATACAAACGTCTCCGTACTGATCCATGAGACTCTACTAAACCTGCTCATGACTCGCGAGACCTATGTAACCTAGGCTCTAATACTAACTTGTCACGACCCAATTCCCGAAACCGATCGTGATGGCGGCTCTCGTGAAGACAAGGCTAGCTAAACACAATGAAACACCTCTTTTAACATTTAATTAACTTAAAAAGTCTAAAACATAATTAATATAGCCAAACATTGCTGAAACACGGATAAAAACAAGGGAAACCATCCCGAGATAGCCCAAACCGGGGTGTCACAAGTCATGAGTTACTACAGAATTTTCTATAATTCTACAAAGTATGAAATATGATACAATGGTCTAAAGAAAACATAAATGATAGAGGATAGGGGATACAAGGGGTTACGGACGCCAACAGTTACCTCGTAACTCCAAATCGCTGCCTGGTCTGGAAGGAATCAGCGCTCAGGTGCGGACTCTGCTATGCCTGAATCTGCATATACGGTAATAATTTTAAATAATGGCTAAAAGCATAAAAACACGTAAAGGCACAATGCAATTCTACATTAAAGCAATAAAATCATTTAAGGCAGTAAAACAGTGAGAAATCAGTAGGAATCTCTTAAAACCAAGTAAAACAGGCAATTTGACCTTTAAATAACAAGTAGAAATACGCCCCTCGGGCACAGTGTAACTCATTCAGAATAGAATCAGCCCCTCGGGCTCCCTCTCAATCACTCAGCATAGTATCGGCCCCTCGGGCTCACTCTCAGTCACTCAGCATAGTATCAGCCCGTCGGGCTCACTCTCAGATCATATTGGTACCCGCGCTCACTATGGGTATGCAGGCTTCGGAGGTGCCCCTTAAGGCCCAAGCTCTATATTAAGCCACCTCATGGCATCATCACTCGGCACCCGACCTCACATCACTCAAGCCACCTCATTGTATATAAAGTAACGCAGGCCCTCGGCCTCATATCACTCAGCATATCCTCACATATGGCGTTTGGCCCCACGCAGTCCAGAAATCATCACAAGCCTCTCGGGCATCAGTAAAACAATAGTACTCAGCCTAAATAACATTTGAATTGTCATTTAAGTCACAAATTCAAGTAAAAGTGGCCGAGTTTGTAAAACAGTGTAAATTAATAGGACTGAGTTCAAGTTGTATGTCAAAATAGTGAGGAAACAGTGATAAAAATCCACGAAAGATTCAAATAGTCGGCACAAAGCCCAAATATGGCAATAAGCCCAAATCATAATGGTAACAATTATGTCTCAGTCAAATATGCGGTAAAAACATCAATCAGGATGGACCAAGTCACAATCCCCCGTAGTAAACGACCCCGTGCTCGTCATTAAGCGCGTGTCTCATCTCAATATAGCACTATGTAATGCAATCCGGGGTTTCAAACCCTTAGGATATCATTTACAATCATTGCTCACCTCAAGTCGGCCAAAGATCTAGCTCGCTATGCCCTTGTCTCTCAAATTGGCCTCCTCGCACGTCGAATCTGACCAAAACCACAACGAATATGTCACAATAGGCTAAGGGAACAATACCCAATCGAAAAATATCAAAAATCTCGAAATTAGCAAAACCCAAGCCCCGGACCCACTTCTCAAAACTCAGAAATTCTTACATCAACAGATTTTTTATCTCGCCGCAAGTCTATACATATCAAGAACTCTCAAATCCGAGCTCAAATAACCCATCAAAACCCAGTTTAAAATCTCTACTTTCCAAGCCCTAGTTCTTCCCCTTTTTGTTATGTTTCCAATAATTTCTAGGTTGCTTCTACAATTAAATCATGTTTTTAGTTCATATAACTTACCTCCAATCAATGCTCTTCAAAACCCTCTTCAATTCCTGTACAAGAGCTCTAAAAATGCTCAACAATGGTGAAAAATAACTTAGACTCACGGAGGAAATGTTTTAAAACTATTCTGCCCAGGTGACAATTTCTTCTATGCGAACACGAGGGCCTTCTCGCGTTCGCGATGCACAAAAATTCCACTGCCCCATTATACCCTTCACGGACACATTGACTCATACGCGAATGCGATGCTCTAATTGATACAACTACGCGAACGTGAAGAACAAAAACAACGGAACCTCATATCCTTCTATGCGAACGCGGGAAACCTTCCGCGAACGCGAAGCTTAACCTTCCAACCTTATGCGATCGCGAACCACTAGGAGCACGCGATGAACAAAGTCCCAGCCTTCCAATTTTCCTCTACGCGATCGCGACATTCCCCCGCAATCGCGATGAACAAAATCTGTGCAACACATCAACTGGAAATCTGCAACTCCCAAATGCTAGAATTGGTCTCTTTGATCATCCGAAATCACCCCGAGGCCCCCGGGACCTCAACCAATAGTGCCAACTCATCATAAAACATCATCCAAACTCGTTCCAATCATCAAAAAACATACAACAACACTAAAATCATCAATTCTCATATAATTCAAGACTAAGTTCTTATGAAACTTTCGAAACATACATTCGATCGAAAACCTAACCAAATCATCTCCGAATAATTTGAAATTTTGCACACACATCCCCAAATCACCTAACGAAGCTACAACAACTCTCAGAATTCCATTCCGACCCTCGGATCAAAATCTCACCTACCAACCGGAAATCGCCAAAATACTAACTTCGCCAAAACAAGCTAATTTCTACGCCGTATCTCCAAAATTACTTCCGATTACACTCCTAAGTCACAAATCATCCCCCGAAACTAACCAAACCACCAAAAATCACATCTGAGACCTCTAACTCATAAGTCAATATCCGGTTGACTTTTTCAAACTAAACCTTCCTTAAAGAGACTAAGTGTCTCATTTCCTACCAAATCCAATACAAATCAGCTCGACCTCACAAAATACTAATAATGAAGCATAAAGAAGCCAAAAATGGGGAAAACAGAACGGTAACACATGATATGACGGGTCAGGTCGTCACATGTAATTTCAGAAATTTGTAACAAGGTCGTTTAGGAAGGATAAATCTAAGTTAATAAAACACCTAGGATCATCCTTAATGTGTCTCCAATTGTTACTAATATGAGAAAATGTGAAAGCTTTTTCAAAGTAGTTTTTTGTGTGATTAATAATATCTTCAGGATTATTAATCCACATGCCAAGGTCAAATTTGAAGAAATTAATCTTATTGATCCTTTTCCTGTTAGTTGCCACAATATGGAAGAATTTTATGTTAGCGTCGCCTTCGTTTAACCAATGGATTCTAGAGCGAAGCTTTCAGTAATCTTTCTCAATGCGAAGAATATTGTTATAATCCTGAATTATTGAGTGTTCTAAGGATTCAAGAAAAATACTATAATAGTAGGATGAAGATTTTTGGATACCTTTAATTCTTGCAAGTATGTTTCTCTTATTTTTAAAAATGTCCCCAAAGGTAATATTTTTCCAATTAGCAACAATATCTTTAAAGGTGGACAAAGCTTGATTATAAGAGCTGTTACACCAACTACTACTAAATATTGACTTAAAGTGAGGGTGTTTGCACCAGTAAGGTTCTAATCGGAATGGTTTATCAAATAAATGACTCTTTTTAGGGATAAGATTAATAAGAAGAGGATTGTGATCAGAATGAGTCGTAGGTAGATGAGTAATAGAAGCATTTGGAAAGCATTGTATCCAATCATTTTTATCAAAAGCTTTGTCTAAACGTTCCATGATTAGGCCATTGTTACCAAACCTACGATTAGACCAAGTATATTTGTATTCTTTATAACCTAAATCTTGTAGTTTACAATTGTTTATATTATCCCAGAGCTTAAAGGCATGTCTCGATTAAGGGTTCTTCCCCTTATTTTGTCATTAGCACTAAACACATCGTTAAAATCCCCCCCCCCCCCCACTAGCCATGGGTCCTTGTGAGAGTCAATTATATTTTTCAGGTTGTTCCACATAGCATCTCTATCTACAGTATTAATGCTAGCATACATTGATGAAAAAAGCCATTTAAAGTTAGTAGGACGTACCTCATTGGTTGCGTGAATTTCATGGTTCCTACGCACACCATTGTGGACATTCACTTTGGTATGATCCCAAAGGAGCACCATGCCCCCAGTTTGTCCATCTGCTGGCACCTTGATAAGTTCAAAAAATCCAAACTCATTTAATAGAGGTGCATGGGAATGCATTCTAGACTCGAGCAGTGTTACCATGCAAGGCCTATGGATATCTACAAGATCCCTGAAGATCCTTTTAAAATATTCATTATTCCCTCCCCTAATGTTCCATATTTTAAAATTAGTAGGATTAAATATGTTAACATTAGGGGTTGGATTGTGACCATTCTCCAGTACTCCCCTGGTAGGGTTCGAGTTCCCCCTCAGCGTTGGTACAATGATCATTGCCCTGTTCCCCACTGTTGCATCGTGTGGTGGACGAATGTACATTGAACACTTGAAAAGATTCCGTGGGCAACAGAGGATACGCTTCTTATTTTGATTTTCTTTGATTAGGAAAACCTTTACCTCGCTTGGGTTTCGGGGTAGGTTTCATTGAGCTCTCATTAATTGGACTAGATTTGGATTCATTACTGGAGCTAAAGGTTGTAAAATGTTGTTCACCCAGACATGGTTCATGTAATTATTCATGGCAAGATGGAGGCCCTCGTGCTAAGTAACGTGGGTTTTGAATTAATATCACACTCTCCTGCCCATTGATGGTGGCATTGAACATCAGACCTCTCCCCATTAGACCTATCTCTATCCAAGATAGTGGGTGATGGTCTTGAGGTAATGGTGGTTGGACATATATTATTGGGTTGTTTGGTAGTTGGTTTGGTAGTGGTGGAAGGTTTGCCATGTTCAATGGCTTTGGTGGATGAAGAAGTTGTATAAGCCCGTATCTCCTTCTGTTTTTCAATGGAATCCTTGGCATGTTTGGGATCTTTGTCTTCACTTAATATGGAGGGATAGAAGGGTAGGTTATAATTGCATCTACATGCATGCATGTCAGTAAATCTTCTTTTGTCACTAGATTTTTTTCTTTATATACTTGAAGGAAGTTAATATTTTTTATCTAATAATAACACAATCATTCATATAATTTTGATACTACAATGTCATACGCAACAAAAGAATTTTGAATTAAAACAAAAGACGCACGTACACATTATTTTTGAAAATCTTACAACACCATTCAATAGTAGTTCTCAAATATAAAGTTTTCCCATGTACATCTTCAGAACAAGCTATGCTAACTATAAATAAACTCCAATGTTGACTACAAAATATTAATTCACAACAGTTTACTCAATGAGCCTTCATATAAAAAGGCAACTGAAATCTCTGTGTTGACACGCTTTGCACAAGAGTATTTTCTTTTTGACTCCAATTTTTGCATATCAACCTGACATAAAACCAAACAATAAAGCAATAATTAGAAGTTAAAAATATAAGGTAACAAAAATGAGTTAGCAAGACACTTCTATAAAATCATATGGCATATGATATCACATGCAAAGTTAGAATTCGTGCAGCTTAAAAAACTTCCATCATACATCTGTTTAGTTAAATATGTACCATAAAGAAAGAAAATGCAAAAGGTGCTTTAACATATTTACATATGTTTAGTTAACATGCAGAATGAGAAGTTCTCTCTATCCCTTTCCTCTTCCTAATCCCTTCTAACTAAGCATGACATTTCAGTTATAGGCTTAAATGATGTATGTTATACTCATTTGAATAGACTGATACCCTTTTTGCAAGTAAACCACAAGAACTTTCTTTATGATCTCAATGATATTGTGAAGAGGATAACCTTTGATGAGCCAACAGTCCTTGAGTATGCTCCTAAATCCTAACGCAACCCATTTTCAGCACCTGCATGGTAATCTTGTTAGTATTGCATTTTAGGGCTAATCAATCAAGGAAGCGTATTGAGGTATTGATAGATATACTACAAAAAAATAGCATTTAGCGACGGCCGCATTCCGTCGCTAAATTAATATTTTTCATCGCTAAAGTTGTTTAGCGACGGATTCAAGTTGGTTCCTAAAATCCTCGTTACTAGGCTTATAGTGACGAAAAATACCAATCCGTCGCAGAATTAGTGATGGAATAACGACGACATATTTTTGTAGCAAAGTTTAGCGAGGGAAATATCTGTCGCTATAGAGCTTATTTCTGTCGCTATTTTGATGCCTTTCGTCGCTGCAATACATAATAAAATTCGTCGTTTGTTCTTATAGCGACGAAATTGTCCGTCGCTAGCCGTGTTATAGCTAATTGTCCCTGCTTTTTGCAACAAAATCTTTTGTCGCCAAGTCGTCACAATATTTAATTTTACGCAATAATTTTAGCTACGAAACGTATCCGTCGTTGATTTATTTTTACTATTTTGCTGATTTTTTAAAATTCTTTTTATTTATTATTTTAAATGTACTCTGTTCAAACACGTTACATAAACTATTAAATACACTTAATAAAAAGTCACTGATATTAATATAAATTCAACAAGGTCCAAAATATATAGCATAATGCATATAACAGTATCATTAAGTACAAAAAATCTACATGGACCAACAATAATGTCCAAATAAAGTAAGCTAACTACCTAGGCTGGAGAGTTACGATCATCATCAGAACTCAATGCATGAACCTCATCAATGATAGCAGCAGTAGAAGATGTTGGAACTGTAGGTGCCATATCAGTATTTGGCTGATGCAAGTGTAAGGAAACTAATTCGCGTACCCGCTCAACGATTACAGGAATTATATGATCTGTCAGTGTAGGAATCAATCGCATCACTAAATCATCCAGATTCCCTGTCGGTGTTGATTGAGAATTTGGAGGTGTTGTTGACGACGTAGTATCAGATCCAAGAGAGCAATGAAGATTTGGCCCGTAGTAGCATTTTGCTTGCGATCCAAGACCATATACTCTTCTTTTCTTTTCTCCTCCCGCGGCTTGATAATATGCTTTACACTTATCAATATCAGATTGAGTTTGCATTTGTTGTTGTAATATCTCCTAATATTTTTCCTGTAGAAGAATTAATAAGAACATTCAATTTACAAAATGAAAAAAATATATGAAAGTAAAGTCAATTAAAAAGTTATCTTACATGTACAATTCGGGATTTCTCCGCAACAAAAGATTTTCCATCATTACCATGTGTATGGACATGCAAATGCAACTTATTTGATGTTGGATCTCGACCCTTTTTAACATCCTATACAAAAAAAATTCAATTAAGAATATAGAGAAACATAGAAACTAAAGTCTTCCCAACAGAATTCAAATCTTGTATTGTATTGTTGGTACAATTTTGGAGAGTCGCCAGATTTTCTATAAGCATTTTGCCTTTTGTTTTGTGTATGGTTTGAATAAAAATTCTCTTTAACTCATTCACTTTATTTGATTTCAAATGAAATGAATGAGTTAAAGAAAAATTTATATTCAAAACATACACTTAAGGCAAGATGCTTATTGAAAATCTGGTGCAATTCCTTAATAGTAGTGTGAAGCGTTCAGGACACTGTCTTTGCTTTTCCAATTTAGCAGTGAAGTGACCCTCAGCTATAAGAGAAAACTTACCCACACATGGGATTTGTATTAATCAATAAATGCATGACATATGTTTTAACATAAACTTATCTCTTATCTATTTCTATCGTGTAATATGGTATATTAATCTAATTCTGCACAACTACACAACTACAGGGTCCTATTAGGTATTTTATATTTCCTGCTGACTTCTCTATCAAAATAGAGGAAAACATTTCGTGAAAGGTCCAAATCTATAGTACTTCGCAGCCTTGATCAGTGTTAAAACTGAAAATATATTGAAATACTTCTAATCAACACCGCTGTGCAAATTCAGTAACCAAGTAGTGGTGTCTTTTATAACCAACTACTCCACCAAAATAAGCAGATTGTTGGCTATGGCTGGCTACGGCAAAAAGAGGACCAAAAGGATTTAGAGCCTGTACTGAGAAGGATCCTCTACTGCTTCGAGGCTACAAGTAACCATGATAGACTTATTAATCACGCTCTAGTCTCATAGTCACGCCTCATCAACCAAACTTGATTTTCTGTCTCCTTAGAACTCAAGGATACAGTTGTAGGAGCCTATAGAACAGATTCATCCCATAACACTTTTTAATGTGTATGGAAATTCATGTCTTAAGTTTCTATAGCATCAAGCCAACTTAAAACATGAAGTTGAATTTTTTGATTATTAAAATGCCCCTATAATGTCTCAAGTTATGATCCTATATTGTTGTATGGATTCACACTGACAATTACCAAAAATAACCCCGAAGGAGGATGGCAATTCCCTATAATGTCTCCAGTTATGGACAACCCAAACCGTAAATGTATATACATTAGGATATCTTTTTAATTAAATGTCATATCCTTTATCATTTCATTCTGTTTGCCTACCCCTCAAAGACCTATAAATACCCCTCTCTCTTACATTTCTTTTCCACTCACAACAGAAATACTTAGCTACTAAACAAACACCAAAAGTGTCACGACCCAAATCCCGAACCTGGTTGTGATGGCACCTCTCGTAAAGACAAGGTCATCCAGTCAACCCAATTCATATTTAACACAATTATAGTACAACATGGTTTAATAATACCAAATAGAGGAAGTATAGTTAAAAATGCGGAAATCCAACCCAACACAGCCCTAACCGGGGTATCACAAGTCACGAGCATCTAAAAGAGTCTAAATACATCTACAAGGCCAGTAGTATACAGTATGGAATTTAAAAATAAAAGGATAGAAAATCCGGTGCCGCGGAGACTGACGGTCACCTTGCTCAGCTATGATAGTAAATCCTCAATCGGCTCAAAACCCGCTACCGGGTGAACAAATACCTGCAATTGCACACGAGGTACAAGGAGTAAAGTGAGTACTCCAACTTAGTGAGTAATAACAGTAAATAACAACTGAGCAGTAAGAAATCACGTATAACAAATCATCATGCTGTATAGAAGCAGAGAAAAACCTTTTGAGAAAAGCAGTGAAGCTGTGAAATCTTTAGAGAAAAAATTTTAACTTAGTTTAAAGACCCTTATTGGAAATGCCTTTTTCAACAGTTACGCAAATGAATGCAGTAGCAATAGTACAGATAAGCACAGAAATCCGCCCCTCGAGCCCAACACTCAGTGATCAGATAATCCCAAAATAGCAGATAAATATTTAAAGAAATAGCACAAATAACAGAAAATGAACAAATGCATGAATGCAATGCAATGCATATGATGGTACATTCCAGTACCCACTGTTGCGTGCAGCCCGAGCCATTCATATTTATTTATCGTCGACGGCGCTCACTGGGGGTGTGTGCAGACAACGGAGGGGTTCCTACGACCCGAGCACTATAACATCATAAGGCCTGAAAGCCTACTCACCTCTCCCGTGCTCACTGGAATGGACTCAGACTCCGAAGGGGCTCCTACAGCCCAAGCGCAATATCAAGCCATCTCGTGGCTTCGATTTATTCATGGTCAGTCATTGTTACCTGACTGGTAAGTCATTGTTACCTGACCAAAATGCGTATCACAGTGCCATTGTTACCACTAGTCAGCCATTGTTACCTGACTGGTCGATCATTGTTACCTGACCAACACGCGTATTACAGTGCCATTGTTACCGCTATCCCAAAATCACTGCTGCAGCTCGAAATCAGTCCGTAAATCATCATAAGCCCCTTGGGCATTTGTAAAACAGTAGTTTTCAGCCCGAAAAATCAATTATAAATATTATTTTAAGTTTTCAAATCTTAGAAAGATAGCTGAGTTTGCAAAATAGTATTTAAAACCTTGGACTGAGATCAAATGATATGCAAAATATGCGAAAATAGTGATATCAATCCCTGAAGGATTCAAATAATTGGCAAGAAGCCCAAATGTAACAATTTAATCCAAGTAAGGATGATTCTCAATTTAGTTCAAGTAGAAAACACGGTAAAAATATCTCTCGGGACGGACCAAGTCACAATCCTTAATGGTGCTATACCCCACGCTCGTTTTCTGGCATGCAAGTCACCTCAATATAGCATTACGATATGCAATCTGGGGTTTCAAACCCTCAGGATATCATTTACAAGCATTTCTCACCTCGAACAGGTGAAATCTCTAGCTCGCGACGCCTTTGCCCCTCAAATCGGCCACCACGAGCATAGGATCTAACCAAAACCACAACGAATACGTCACAATATGCTAAGGGAACAATATCCAATCGAAAATAATCGAAAAATAGAAAATATCTCGAAATTAGCAAAACTCGAGCCCCGGGCCCACATCTCGAAAAATCAAAAAATTAACATCATCGGATTCCTTATCTCGCCACGAATCTAACTATACAAAACTTATCCAATTCCTATATCATTTCCACCCTTAAATCCGTGATTCTATCCAAGAGGGTTTTCTATACTTTTCCAACAAAATTCATGGATTAAACACCAAAACTAGTGATTGATTCAAGTTATACAACCAAAATTGAGTTAAGAACACTTACCCCGTTGTTCGTTATGAAAATCTGTCCAAAAATCGCCCTATCCGAGCTCCAAATCGCAAAAATGGAAAATGGATTTCCATTTTCAGAACTTAACTTCTCTGCCCAGAACTTTTCTTTATAGCATTCGCGGCCCAGGCATCGCGTTCGCGAAGACCAATTTCCTCTGACCCTTCGCGTTCGTGGTCCTTGCTTCGCGTTCGCGAAGGCCAACTGTCAGTCCCTTCGCGTTCGCGTGGTAAGCCTCGAGTTCGCGTAGGCCAAAATGACCCAGGCCTTGAAATCTTTCTACGCGTTCGCGGTTGACCTCCCGTGTCGCGATGCACCTTGGTCTGATCTTTCGCGTTCGCATATCGCCCTTCACGTTCACGAAGGCCAATCTCACAGCCCCTCATTTTTCCTCTTCGCATTCGCGAAGAAGGAAACCAGATACCAGAACCAGCAGTTCAAAATTTTCCAAAAATGACCCGTTGGCCATCTGAAACACACCTGATGCCCCCAGTACCTCAACTAAAAATGCCAACACCACCTAAAACATCATACAAACTTGTTCCAATTATCAAAACGCCTCAACTAACACCAAAATCATCGAATTACATCAAATTCAAGCCTAAGTTCTTTCAAAACTTTCAAAACACGCATTCGATCAAAAACCCAACCAAACCATGTTTGAATGACCTGAAATTTTGCATACACATCCCAATTCACCTAATGAAGCTACAGCAACTCTCGGAATTCCATTCCGACCCTCGGATCAAAATCTCACCTATCAACCGGAAATCGCCAAAATACTAACTTTGCCAATTCAAGCCTAAATCTACATCGGACCTCCAAAAATACTTCCAATCACGCTCCTAAGTCACAAATCACCTCCTGGAGCTAACTGAACCATCGAAATTCACATCCGATCCCTCTAACTCATAAGTCAACATCCGGTTGACCTTTTCAAACTAAGCCTTCCTTAAAAAGACTAAATATCTCATTTCTTATCAAAGTCGCTCCAAATAAATTCTAACGCACCCAATACCGATAATGAAATATGAGGAAGCAGAAAATTGGAAGAACAGGGCAGTAACCCATGAGACGACGGGTCGGGTCGTCACATCCTCCCCAACTTAAACAAATATTCGTCCTCGAACGTGCCCAAAGTTGTTCCAAAAGCCAAACAATTGCTGAATAACCTTACCATTGCATAAATCTGGGGATGATCCCACGTCACCCTATCTCATATAGGTCCGAAAACACATTATAACTGAAATTTTTGCAATCCAATCTAGCCCACAAAACATAGGACCACATTCCCACTTTTGAAATCCTTCATATGATCAGAACTCCACATTTATACTGTGAATAAGCCCGAACAATCTGTAACAATCCATACCTGCAACCTCGGATGCAATTACATAACATAACACATGACTCAAACGCTTGCAACAATAACTCCTAATCATAGCAGTTGCAGGCAACAACCAAATACCGATAGAAAACCTCTTATCAACTAAGGTCTCATCCCAACACCTTCATATACTGCAAAGGATAAATAAAACACACAGTAAGCCATACCCATTTCTTAGATCAACCATTCATGAAGCTACTTCTCCTTTGGCAAATGCTCCATCAAATTTTTGAGTCGAAGCTCGATATTATCCTTCCAACATACCGAAATCAAATCCGTTTGTATTCATTAATGATCTCTCTGATCTCTTCTAATCCAACTCGCTACTCTGGTGACATGCCACATCAATACAGGCCTAAGTCATAACTTGCACAGTAGCGCGCCAATAAGCAACAGTCCGAGTATACTAAATTCATGAAAATGACTCAAATTAAAGAGTTGTACCACAAGCTCACTAGTACCACCATAACACAAGGCTGAGAATCCGTCTCACTTCATAGGAACGGAACACCCGAATCTAACCGCGAGGTATTTAGACAATAGTTCATATGAGACACCACAAGTCACCATGCTCAAAACCATCAACCAAGCGCAATTTGATGTGTAGTAACACAAACAAATCATCATTCCTACAAGGAAGTACATAATACAATGCCATACCAGTAAACCTCACTCCCAGAAGGGAAATACCTCAAAGAAGAGAGTCATTTTGCAAGTTCCACAAGTACCACCCCAACGATATGCGATGAGCTCGTCAATCACAATGGAACCAAGACACATTAATAGAATAATAATAACCAGCTCTTCTATAGCTCACATTGACATCAACCTCACGAGCAACTTAGTTGCCAACAACATGATCCTCCTAACACGGTCACAAACCTCCAGTCCAAGCATATCATATAGGAGCAATCCAAAAAATACACCTGTATATGCTAAATGAAATAACTCAAATCAGCAAATTAACGCAGAATAGTAATTACCAAGTTTGTTCTGGAATTTAGCATCTTGGAAATCTCAAGTGTAGTCCAAATAGTTCTTAATAGAGTTACGAATAGGAGAAACATTATACCTTTAAGTCCAATATCCCACTCTAGGCATATCATAGCCTACGTATCTTCCGAGTATGAATATTGGCTCGGTGCTTGCACACACGTTCAAACCTCACATATATTTGCGCTCACAACGTATACTTATCACCATCAATTAGCTCGACTAGTGCATCTAATGAGTTAGATAAAAATACTCTCCTCAACATGCCACAATCCCGAAATAGTATATTCTTTAGAATTCCCCGTCTCTAAATTCATAGATCACATAAATCACCTTGCTTGATCATAATCTCATCACCCAAATGACTGACACATCCTTCAAGTACGATCATCCTAAGATAATTATTTTCAAAAATTTTGTAATACATGACAAGGTCAAAATATTGGTAGTCGATCCACCAAGTGAGCACTGAATCACCAATAGACATCTGTTAATCAGAATATAATGTGCACCCTTCTCCGGCCTTACCGAGCAGTTATAACATTCAATTCAAATATTTAAAGCTGATTATTCTATCCAGAATTTATGACCTTCCCTTTAAGAATGAACTGCCACCTTGCAAATGAAAATATTAAGCATGTACCATACACTACGTCTATCATGCCATCTTGTTGTAAACACAAAATCTCATTAGAATTTTCGTGCTATAGGAAAATTACATTCCGGCAGTTAAAAATCTTCTATTTGCTCCCATTTAGAAGGAGTTCATAATATGCAATATGCTTCGTGCACCGTTAGAAGATATCTGGCTCAAACCACAGTAAAACCCATCGAGAAAACTTTCAAATCTGTTCGCACATAACCAAGCCATCAATACGAGGCAAAGGATACTTGTTCTTCACTGTAACTTTATTCAATTGCATATAATCAATGCACATTCTCATTGTGCCATCCTTCTTTTTCACAAATAAGGCTGGTGCACCCCAAGGTGACACACTAGGCCAAATGAACCCCCTTATCTAGGAGTTCCTGAAGCTGCTCTTTCATTTCTTTCAACTCTGTAGGTGCCATACGATACGGCAGAATAGAAACGGGCTGAGTGCCCGGCACCAGGTCAACACCAAAATCAATATCCCTATCCGACGGCATGCTCGGCAGGTCTGCAGGAATGCATCAGGAAAATCCCTCACAATTGGGATAGAATTAATACTAGGAGTCTCAACTCCAACATCTCGCACAAAATTAGATATGATAGACAATCCTTCCCAACCATACGCTGGGCTTTCAAGAAAGAAATTACTCTGCTAGGAACATAATCAGTCATATCACGCCACTAGATCCTTGGAACACCCGGAATAGCCAAAGTGATTGTCTTAGCATGACAGTCTATAATAGCATGACACAGAGATAACAAATCCATGCCCAATATAATATCAAGTCCACCATGCTTAATAGCAATACATCAACTCGGGTTTCCAGACCCTCAATAATTACAACACATGACCGGTACACACGGTCCATACAACAGTATCGCCCACCGGGGTAAATACATGAACAGGTAAAGAAAGAAGCTCTCGGGGCGTACCCAAATAACGAGCAAAATATGAGGACACATAAGAACAGGTGGAATCGGGATCGAATAATACCGAGGCATCTTTGTGGCAGACTGGAACAATATAGCTCTTAACCATGCAATCAACTTAATTAATAGCAAAATCCCTAACTTGGCTTAAAGCCATAGATAAAAACGCGCTCAATAAATCATAACGCATATACTCTATTGATGCCATAATACCATAGTGAGATTGAACTCACTCCTTCATAAGCTTGTGGAAACACAATTCATCTGGAATTTTAACTCTTCTGCAATTCTTGCATTCAGTCACACAACAGTTAAGCCTACTCTCTAGGCGACCAAATATTTACTAAGTCCCAATTTTTTCAAAAATTTTGACAGAGTCTCCTTTGTAATTGGGCCTATCCACCTGCTAGAGAATCACCAAAATCATCCTAACAACACGTCCACAACTTGACAAAGCACCACAATGTATATCAACAACATTAATCTCAATATTACAAGTATTATATTATCAAAATTGATACATGGACATGCGTTACACCTATTTGAATCGTAACACATAGAAAATACCTTTCGATCCTGCATTATTGGGCTATTCAACCAAGTAAGAACATTTCTTTCCTTAATGTTTTCGACCTTCAAGGTGGGCTCCTCGACTCATAGATTTAGTCATAATAAATTTACAAAAGCGATCTCAGCTCCCAGACTTACCTAACTAGTATGACAATTAGTTTCCCCTCATAAGCCAATTACCCATTAGCTTTACCTTTAGTTGATGTTTTTGTATACCTTCCACTGTCATACATATTACACAATCACTTAATCTTTCTAAGTCTAAACTCATACCGTAACATGAAATTTACTTTACTCCAAATAGGAGACATGAAAAGATTCTTCATGCGCCCATAACTCGGGGCTACACATCCAATCACAATGAAAATGAAACACTTAATTGTTCATCTATCATCCTGCAACCCTTCCTCGTCATTTCCACATCATATAAGTACATCTCGCAGTACTAACATACTCCTCACATAGCTATCCAACCATCATTCTCACTAATAGGGATAATACCTGACATATAAGTTCAAATCAATTGCTCGCACAATTAGCACCTCGGTGCTCAAGTCATAGGCAAAGATCCGACCTCAAGTCTTCCAGATTGGCCTAACATCAAACTCATAGAGATCACGTCTCGCCCTTCGATCGAGGAATTAAAAGCCATCAAGGTACATATGATACTGAGAGCTCGTTCGCACATAAGAACACGTGGAATGAATCGTAAGAGTTACTTTTCAGGCAGAATCAAGGACGCACGATAAGAATTTCAAGAATATGATATTTTTCCTAAAGGTTCTGCAGCCTATCGAGGATAAATACAGACGTCTCCGCACCGATCCGCGAGACACTACTAAACCTGCTCATGACTCGGGAGACCTAGTAACCTAGGCTCTGATACCAACTTGTCATGACCCAAATCCCTAACCTGGTCATGATGGCGCCTCTCGTGAAGACAAGTCCAGCCAGTCAACCCAATTCATCCTTTTAAAGCAATTATTTAACACAATTATAGTACAACATGGTTTAATAATACCAAATAGCGGAAGTATAGTTAAAAATACGGAAATCCAAACCAACACAGACCTATCCGGGGTATCGCAAGTCACGAGCATCTAAAAGAGCGTAAATACATCTACAAGGCCAGTAGTATATAGTATGGAATTTAAAAATAAAAGGGTAGAAAATCCGGTGTCGCGGACGCTGACGGTCACCTTGCTCAGCTATGATAGCAAATCCTTAATCAGCTCAAAACCCGCTACCGGGTGAATAAATACCTGCATCTACACATGAGTTGCGGGGAGTAAAGTGAGTACTCCAACTCAGTGAGTAATAACAGTAAATAACAAATGAGTAGTAAGAAATCACGTATAACAGATCATCATGTTGTATAGAAGCAGAGAAAAACCCTTTGAGAAAAGCAATGAAGCTGTAAAATCTTTAGAGAAGCATTTTTAACTCAGTTTAAAGAACCTTTTTGGAAATGCATTTTTCAACAGTTACGCAAATGAATGCAGTAGCAATAGTGCAGATAAGCACAGAAATCCGCCACTCGGGCCCAACACTCAGTGATCAGATAATCCCAAAACAGCAGATAAATATTTCAAGAAATAGCACAAACAACATAAAATGAACAAATGCATGAATGCAATGCAATGCATATGATGGTACATTCCAGTACCCACTGCAGCGTGCAACCCGAGCCATCCATATTTATTTATCGTCGACGGAAGTCACTGGGGGTATGTGCAGACAATGGAGGGGTTCCTACGACCCAAGCGCTATAACATCATAAGGCCTGAAAGCCTACTCACCTCTCCCGCGCTCACTGGAATGGGATCAGACTCCGAAGGGGCTCCTACGGCCCAAGCGCAATATCAAGCCATCTCGTGGCTTCGATTTATTCATGGCCAGTCATTGTTACCTTACTAGTCAGTCATTGTTACCAACCAAAACGCGTATTACAGTGCCATTGTTACCACTGGTCAGCCATTGTTACCTGACTGATCAGTCATTGTTACCTGACCAACATGCGTATTACAGTGCCATTGTTACTACTGTCCCAAAATCACTGCTGCGGCGCACAACCTGATCCATGCTCAGTCCGAAAATCATCATAAGCCCCTTGGGCATTTTTAAAATAGTAGTTCTCATCCCGAAATATCAATTAGAAATATCATTTAAGTTTTTAAATCTTAGAAAGATGGTTGAGTTTGCAAAATAGTATTTAAAACCTTGGACTGAGATCAAATGATATGCAAAATATGCGAAAACAGTGATATCAATCCCTGAAGGATTCAAATAATTGGCAAGAAGCCCAAATGTAACAATTTAATCCAAGTAACGATGATTCTCAATTTAGTTCAAGTAGAAAACACGGTAAAAATATCTCTCGGGACGGACCAAGTCACAATCCCCAATGGTGCTATACCCCACATCTGTTATCCGGCGTGCAAGTCACCTCAATATAGCACTATGATGTGCAATCCGGGGTTTCAAACCCTCAGGATATCATTTACAAGCATTACTCACCTCGAACCGGCGAAATCTCTAGCTCGCGATGCCTTTGCCCCTCTAATCGGCCACCACGAATGTCGGATCTAACCAAAACCACAACGAATACGTCACAATATACTAAGGGAACAATACCCAATCGGAAACAATCGAAAAATAGAAAAAATCTCAAAATTAGCAAAACCCGAGCCCCGGGCCCACGTCTCGAAAAATCAGAAAATTAACATCATCGGATTCCTTATCTCTCCACGAGTCTAAACATACAAAACTTATCAAACTCCTATATCATTTCCACCCTTAAATCCGTGATTCTATCCAAGAGGGTTTTCTATACTTTTCTAACAAAATTCATGGATTAAACACCAAAACTAGTGATAGATTCAAGTTATACAACCAAAATTGAGTTAAGAACACTTACCCCGTTGTTCTCTATGAAAATTTGTCCAAAAATTGCCCTATCCGAGCTCCAAATTGCAAAAATGGAAAATGGGAACGAAATCCCATTTTAAGAACTTAACTTCTCTGCCCAGAACTTTTCTTCATCGCGTTCGCGGCCCAGGCGTCGCGTTCGCGAAGCCCAATTTTCTCTAACCCTTCACGTTCGCCGTCCTTGCTTTATGTTCGCGAAGGCCAACTGCCAGGCCCTTCGCGCTCGCATGGTAAGCCTCTCGTTCGCGTACGCCAAAATGACCCAGGCCCAGAAATCCTTCTACGCGTTCGCGGTTGACCTCCCGCGTTCGCGATGCACCTTGGTCTACTCCTTCGCGTTCACGTCTCGCCCTTCGCGTTCACGAAGGTCAATCTCACAGCCCCTCATTTTTCCTCTTCGCGTTCGCGAGACACCCCTCGCGTTCTTGAAGAAGGAAACCAGATACCAGAAACAGCAGTTCTAAATTTTCCAAAAATGACCCGTTGGCCATCCGAAACACACCCGAGGCCCCCGGGACCTCAACTAAAAATGCCAACACCTCCTAAAACATCAGACAAACTTGATCCAATTATCAAAACACCTCAAGTAACACCAAAATCATCGAATTACATCAAATTCAAGCCTAAGTTCTTTCAAAACACGCATTCGATCAAAATCCCAACCAAACCATGTCCGAATGACCTGAAATTTTGCACACACATCCCAATTGACCTAATGAAGCTATAGCAACACTCGGAATTCCATTCTGACCCTCAGATCAAAATCTCACCTATCAACCGAAAATCGTCAAAATACTAATTTCGCCAATTCAAGCCTAAATCTACACCAGACCTCCAAAAATACTTTCGATCGCGCTCCTAAGTCACAAATCACCTCCCGGAGCTAACCGAACCATCGGAATTCACATCTGAGCCCTCTAACTCATAAGTCAATATTTGGTTGACCTTTTCAAACTAAGCATTCCTTAAAGAGACTAAATGTCTCATTTCTTATCAAAATTGCTCCAAATAAATTCTAACGCACCCAGTACCGATAATGAAACATGAGGAAGCAGAAAATTGGAAGAACGGGGCAGTAACCCATGAGACGACGGTTCGGGTCGTCACAAAAAGATAACCAGAAAAGATGGCGAGTACTACTTTCCCAGTTGTGGATTTGGGGTTGCTTCAAACTGAGAAAAGGGCTGAAACTTTGGATAAAATCAAAGATGCATGTGAAACAGAAATGTAATGAACTATTAGCCATAAGTATCAACTTTTTTGTATGGCTCTGCTTAATTTTACTAACATTGAACTACTCATAACAGAAATGTAATGAAGGATTTCGCGTTGAAGCTAGAAGAGAGGAATCTGGGGCTGCAATATTGTCTATATACCTCCTAACTATTTCTTTTAAGTAACTAATACCTCCTAACATTTACTTTGAAATAAACTAATACCTCCTAACTGTCCCTCATCAGTTTTTTTAATAAACTCACACATAGTATAAATATACCTGAAAATGTCTGGATGCTCGAACTAGATCAGTGCATGGAGCTTTCGATCAAAAAGCAATAAGAAAGTAAAACAGAATGAATTAGATCCTGCTATAAAGAGGCAATATCAGCTTTTTTAAAATGAAGCAGAATAGAGGGGAGGGGCGGGTCGTCTATTCTTGGTGTTATGCCGTCGAAGGAGATGAAGAACGGGGTCGGCCTTTTTGATGAAGTGGCGGATCTCCCTCTTTGGTCGATTCCTAGATGCCTCTTTCTTTTTCTTTGATTTTGTTTGGCCTAGATCTCTCTTCAGGCGTTATTTTCTATCCTTTTTTAGCTCATTGTAACGTTAGTCCCCCTCCCAGATGTTGTGGCTCCTTTTGAGAGCTAAGGGATTTGAAGGTTTTTTTTTTATTTTTTAACAAGAAGAAGAAAGCATTGGCTTTTGATTCCCCCAAATTTGATGGAATGACCGATTTAATCTTTAGAAGTCTAGGTTTTTGTATTTGAAGAGAAAAAATTCACATTGTTGGAAAGGAGTAAGGAGTCTGATAGAGAGGAGAGAGTTGGATTTTGCCCTAATTATTCTAATGTCGGTCTTTTAATCAATTTAATTCTTTCAGACGGAATTGTAGCGACGGATTAATTTCTGTCGCTAATAAAAACTAATGCAATTTTACTTTAATGGAACTAGTTTTTTTAGCGAGAGAAAATAGCGACGGACTTTTTAACTTTAATGTATTGATAAATAAAATAAACACAGTGACAGAACTTTGGACACTAAATCTGTCGCTATATTTTAATAAGTTTTGTCGCTGCACTTTCGTCGCTAATTTTGTAGGTAAATAAAGGCACTAATGTTTAGCGTCAATTTTAGCGACGAATATTGGTTTTTGTCGCTATTCTTTCGCTATATTTTATGCATATTCTTTTTGTAGCTTATTTGGCGACAAGCGATAAAATACGTCGCTAATCCATCGTTATTTAGCTAGGGAGTATCTCTTGTCGCTAAACGTTACTTTTTTGTAGTGGTAATACAAACTAGATATTTATTTATCTCAATTTAAGGAAATGATCCTCTTGAGTGACCTGCGGATAAGAGCCATCCTAGAAATACAGAGTAATATCCATATTCTTACTGAAAAGCAGAATGTCATCTCCTGTAAGGAATCCAACATTATAAGTCGATGAGGTTAGTTATTTGGTGCTATAGTTCCATGTTTTTCTTCCTCTAGTGAACTGATCTTGAGTATTTATGTGTTAAGAAAACATAATCTTGCTTGTCTGTCTACTGTGATTTTGACATATAGGTTATTCTATCATACTAAAAGATTGTTCTATCGGACATAAATATAATCTTACCCAACTATATGCAAAAGCGTGAAGCATATATAGTTCAGTTTCTGACTTATCCAAGTAGGATTTCTATAATTTACATGTATTAGCACTTATAAACCTAATCAACTAATCAAATAATTTACATGGACTAAGAAGGACCGTAACAAACATGAACAATAACAACATGATAGTAAAAAAATCATATTAAAGATGTAAGAACAGGCAAAATCCAATAGAAGAAATAATCAGTCACTGGAATGAAATAAAAACTGTGAATACACAATGACATTAAAAGAAAAGAAAAAAGGTCCAGATACTAAAGCTTTATCCCCAAAATAATTCAATTTCATCACTCCACAATAGCCATGTATCTTGAACATAAACAGAGAGAACTGTTAAATTTATAAATAAATCTATCTACCACGTCCCAAGCAAAACAAACTTCAGTACATCATAATAAACGAAAGGGCAATTATTTTAAAGGCAGGGAATATAATCCAGTAAACATAATAGAACGAAAATCACACAAAAAAAATACTTAATAACCTCGATCAAAAGCCCGAGAAGTATAAGTAGTAGTACTTATTTGTTATGTTTAGAAATTCTAAAACAATCTAAGACCGACCTGGTTGCTTCCCCTTTCAATTTTCGGCGTCACGTTGAGATTTGTTTTTCGCTAATCGAGTGCGACTTTGAACTTCGAGAGTGTGATTTGAACTCCGATCAATTTTGAGAATATGAGATGACGGCATCAATTATTTGGGTATGAGGAAAGGGAAAGATTGAAGGCACGGTTTTAAGAGGAAAGATTGGGGTAGAGTTTTTAATGAAAATAGTAGACGAGGGAGGCCTATATATTTTTAGCTTCATTAGATATAAATGTAATTAAATACCAACTCATATAGCTACATTTCAATTAATGGTCGTTATGACTGTCATTTTTAATCAAAGGTCATTGAATTTGCCACATTTTCTAAGAAGTGTCAAAATGATTCCTTTTCCGATATTTTTTTTACATGTCACTAATTAAATGTGGTTGTAGATCTATTTTCTTGTACTGTCTCGAGGTGCACACGTCCCCGGCTAGGGTATGATCAAGTCTTCTATTGTTACTCCGAGCTTCCGAACTCGAGCTCAAGGTATGATTGATGATAGGCTATAATTTCGTATTTTAGTCGCTTATTACACTCTAATTTACTGCACATTAATTGACTTTAAGCTTTAATCGCTAGTGTCTTGCACTAACTGTGTGTTTTATGCCTTGTAGGAGTGATTCTGAGCTATGTAGATATTATGCAATGAATTCAAGTGATTTATAGCTTTTAAGTCTGAGTAAAAGCTCAAGTAATTAAGCCGGTATCGTGTTTTGGGGTCAGTGGATGATAGTTAGAGAGAACGAAGAATCGAGTAGGCATATCGCGTACTATCTAGTAAAATGGATATATCTTTTTGCTCAGAACTCCGTTTGGGCTGCACAATATATGGTTGAAAATCTAACTCAAAGGGATACAACTTGCATGTTTTACGTTTTTCCAAATTCCAAACAGAATAGGTCCAAAAACGCGATTGAAACTGAGACTGCGGACCTGACGCGGACGGAGACAGAATATAACCCAACTAGCGCGGCTGCGCTAGTCCATGAAGAAAAACATATCTGAAGGGTACTTTTAGAAGTTCAATACCAATCCCCTCAACCTATAAAAGATTTAGTTCGTCCAAAGGAGCAAAAAAATAAGTTTTTAGGGTTGCGAACATGACAAGAAATTGCAAGAAGCAAGGAGGCAACTTGGGCAACAATTCTTATCTCCCTACTTTGTTCTTTTATCAATTACTATAAATTTTTTTGTAGTTTTTATCATTGTTATGAGTAGCTAACTCTTTTAATGGTTGTTAATCTCTATTTGTTCAACTTGGGCAAAAATCCTAGCTCGCTATGTCCTTGCCTCGCAAATCGACCTTCTCGCGCGTCGAATCTGCTCAAAACCACAACGAATACATTACAATCGTCTAAGGGGACATAACTCAATCGAAAAAACTCGAAAAACATCAAAATTTGCAAAATTCGAGCCCCGGGCCCACGTCTCGAAAAATTATAAAATTAACATCACTGGCTTCCTTATCTCGCCACGAGTCTAACCATGTAAAAATCATTCAATGCTCATATCATTTCGACCCTCAAATCAGTAATTCTATCCAAGAGGGTTTTCTACCCTTTTCAACAAAATTCTCAGATTAAACATCAAAACTTGTAATAGATTCGAGTTATACAACCAAAATCGTGTTAAGAACAATTACCCCATTGTTCTCTCCAAAAATCTGTCGAAAAATCGCCTTATCTGAGCTCCAAATCGCTAAAAGTGGAAAATGGGAACGAAGTCCCAGTTTCAGAACTTAACTTCTATGCCCAGGCCTTTTCTTCTTCGCGAACGCGATGCACTATCACGAACGCGAAGAACAAAATGTTCAAGTTCAAAAATTGTTCTTCGCGAACGCGAAGAACAAAATGTTCAAGTCCAAAATTTTCTCTTCTCAGATAGCCTCTAGTATAATGACCATAACTTTTGCTACAGATGTCCAAATGATGATTATAATATGTTTCTGGAAACAAAATTCAAATGGTGACAACTTTCGTTTTCGAATCACCTCAAAATTCCTTGTAGATCAAAATATATGAGCTTCCGAAGTAGGACCTGCGCGACAGAAAAAATCCTTCTTCGCGAATGCGAAGAACAAAGTCCCTGATGGAAAATCTTTCTTCGCGAACGCGATGCCCTCTTCGCGAACGCGAAGAACAAAGTCTCAGAGGCCAAATTCTTCTTCGCGAATGCGATAGGACCCTCGCGGATGCGAAGAACAACACCAGATACCATAAATAGCAGTTCAAAATCTTCCAAAAATGACCCGTTGGGCATCCGAAACACACCCGAGGCCCCCGGGACCTCAACCAAAAATACCAACACCTCCTAAAACATCATACGAACTTATTCCATTCATCAAAACGCCTCAAACAATGCCAAAACCATCAAATTACATCAAATTCAAGCCTAAGTTCTTTTAAAACTTCCAAAACCCGCTTTCGATCAAAAACCCAACCAAACCTCGCCCGAATGACCTGAAATTTTGCACACACATCCCAAATCACCTAACGGAGCTACAGAAACTATTGGAATTCCATTCCGACCCTCGGATCAAAATCTCACCTATCAACCGGAATTCGCCAAAATGCTAACTTCGCCAATTCAAGCCTAATTCTACACCGGGCCTCCAAAATCACTTCCGATCATATTCCTAAGTCACAAATCATCCCCCGAAGCTAACCGAATCATCGGAATTCATATCCGAGCCTTCTAACACATAAGTCAACCTTCGGGTGACTTTTTTCATACTAAGCTTTCCTTAAAGAGACTAAATGTCTCATTTCTTATCAAAATCGCTCAAAATAAATTCTAACGCTCCCAATACCGATAATGAAACATGAGTAAGCAGTAAATAGGAAGAACGGGGCAGTAACTCATGAGACGACGGGTCGGGTCATCACATCCTCCCCAACATAAACAAACGCTCGTCCTCGAGCGTACCTAGAGTTGTCCTAGAAGCCAACCAATAGCTGAATAACCTTACCATGCATATACCCCGGGGTGATCCCATGTCACCCTATCTCATATAGGTCCGACGACACCTTTTAACTGAAATTACACAATCCAATCTAGCCCATAAACCATAGAACCACATCTTCATTTCTGAAACTATACACAAGATCAGAACCTCACGTCTCTATTCAGAATAAGCTTGAACCAGCTGTAATAACCATACCTGCAACCTCAGGTGCAATTATATGATATACCACATAACTCCAACACTCAAAACAATTACTTCTATTCGCAGCAGCTGCACACAACACCCCAATACCGGTAATGAACCTCTTATCAACTAAGGTCTCATCTAACCCTTTCATATGCTACCAATGATAACTAAATCATACGGTAAGCCATAACCATTTCTCAGATCAACCATTCATGAGACCACTTCTCCTTTCGCAAATACTACATCAAATTTCTGAGTCGAAGCTCGATATTATCCTTCCAACATACTGACATCGAATCTGTTTATATTCATTAATGATCCCTCTGATCTCTTCTAATCCAACATACTACTCTGGTGACATGACACCTCAATACAGGCCTAAGCCACAACTCGCATAGTACGTGCACCAATAAGTAACAGTCCAGGTATACTAAATTTATGGAAAATGACTCAAATGAAAGAGTTATACCACAAGCGAATCATCATACTCACGGAGAAGTACATAATACAATGCCATACCAGTAAACCTCACTATTGCACCATCCGGCTACCCCAGAAATAGAAAATACCTCAAAGGAAAGAGTCGCTTTGCAAGTTCCACAAGTACCACCCCAACGATATGCTATGAGATCGTCAATCACAATGGAACCAAGATACATGAATAGGATAATAATAACCAGGTCTTCTATAGCTCACATTGACATCAACTTCACGGGCAACTTATTTGCCAACAACATAATCCACCTGGTGCTGTCACTGACCTCCAGTCCAAGCATATCATATAGGAGCAATCCAACAAGTAAACCTGTATATGCTAAATAAAACAAGATTCTCATGCTCCTGGACTGGCATAAATAACACTCTATATCATAGGCATGAGCAAACTGCGTTGTCATAGCTCAAATCAGCAAGTTAACACAGAATTAGTAATTACCAAGTTTGTTCTGAAATTTAACATTTTGGAAATCTCAAGTATAGTCCAGATAGTTCTTAACAGAGTTACGAATACGAGAAACATTATACCTTTAAGATCAATATCCCACTCTAGGCATATCATGGCTTACGCATCTTCCAAGCATGAATATTGGCTTGGTGCTTACACATAGGTTCAAGCCTCACATATATTCGCGCTCACAGCGTATACTTATCACCATCAATTAGCTCGACTAGTGCATCCAATGAGTTAGATAAAATACTCCCCTCGACATGCTACAATCCCAAAATAGTATTTTTTTTTTTAGAACTTCCCCGTCTCCAAATTCATAGATCACATAATTCACCGTAACTGATCACAACCTCAGCACCCAAATGACTAACACATACCTCAAGTACGTTCATCCCAAGATGATTATTTCCAAAAAAAATTCTACGATACATAACAAGATCGAAATATCGGTAGTCGATCAACAACGTGAGTGCTGTAATACCAATAGACATTTGTTAGTTAAAATATAGTACACACCCTTCTCAGGTCTTACCGAACAGTTATAATATTCAATTTAAATATCTGAAGCTGATTATTCTATCCAGAATTTATGACCTGCCCTTTAAGAATGAACTGCCACCTTGCATATGAAAATATTAAGCATGTACCATACAACACGCCTATCATGCCATCTTGTTGCAAACACAAAATCTCATTAGAATTTCTGGGCTATAGGAAAATTACATCCCGGCAGTTAGAAATCTTCTATATGCTCCCATTTAGGAGGAGTTCACAATATACAATATGTTCTGCGCACCGATAGAAGATATCCGGCTCGAACTATGGTAAAAACCATCGAGAAAACTTTCAACACATAACCAAGCTATCAATACGAGGCAAAGGATACTTTTTTCTTCACTGTTACTTTATTCAATTGCATGTAATAAATACACATTCTCATTGTTCCATCCTTCTTTAACACAAATAAGACTGGTGCACCCCAAGGTGACACACTAGGCCGAATGAACCCTTTTTCTAGGAGTTCCTGAAGCTGCTCTTTCAATTCCTTCAGCTCCGATGGTACCATACGGTACACTAGAATAGAAATGGGCTGAGTGCCCGGCACCAAGCCAATACCAAAATAAATATCCCTATCCAGAGGCATACCCGGCAAGTCTGCAGGAAATACATCAGGAAAATCCCTCACAACTGGTACAAAATCAATACTAAGAGTCTCAGCTCCAACATCTCACACAAAATCTAGATATGATAGACAACCCTTCTTAACTATACGTTGGGCTTTCAAGAAAGAAATTACTCTGCTAGGAACATAATATGTCATACCACGCCCCTCGATCCGCGGTACACCCGGCATAACCAAAGTAACTATCTTAGCATGACAATCTATAATAGCATGACACGGAGATAAACAATCCATGCCCAATATAATATCAAAGTCCAACATGCTCAATAGCAATAGATTAACTCGGGTCTCCAGACCCTCAATACTCACAACACATGACCGGTACACACAGTCCACAATAACAGTATCGCCCACAGGGTAGATAAATGAACAGATAAAGAAAGAAACTCTCAGGCCGTACCCAAATAATGAGCAAAAATATGAGGACACGTAAGAATAGGTGGAACTGGGATCGAATAATACTGAGGCATCTCTATGACAGACTAGAACAATATAGCTTTTTAACCATGCAATCAACTTATTTAATAGCAAACTCCCCGACTTAGCTCAAAGCCATAGATCAAAGCGCGCTCAATAAATCATAACGCATATACTCTATTGGTGTCGTAATACCATAGTGAGATTGAACTCACTCCTTCATAAACTTGTGGAAACATAAATCATCTGGAGTTTTTAACTCTCCTGCAATTCTTGCATTCACTCACACCATAGTTAAGTCCACTCTCTAGGCAACCAAATTTTTACTAAGTCCCAAATTTCTCAAAAATTTCGGCAGAGTCTCCTTTGTAATTGGGCCTATCTACCTGCCAGAGAATCACCAAAACCATCCTAACAACACATCCCCAACTTGAAAAAGCATCACAATGTATATCAATAACATTAATCTCAATATTACATGTATTATATTATCAAAATAGATACATGGACATGCGTTGCACCTATTTGAATCATAACACATAGAAAATACCTTTCGATCCTCCATTATTAGGCTATTCAACCAAGTAAGAACATTTTCTTTCCTTAATGTTTTCGACCTTCAAGGTGGGCTCCTCGACTCATAGATTTCGTCATAATACATTTACAAAAACGATCTCAGTTCCCATGCTTATCTAACTAGTATGACAAGTAGTTTCCCCTCATAAGCCAATTACCCATTAGCTTTACCTTTAGTTAATATTTTTGTATACCTTCCACTGTCATACACATTACACAATCACTTAATCTTCCTGAGTCTAAACTCATACCGTAACATGAAATTTACTTCACTCCAAATAGGAGACATGAAAAGATTCTTCACGCGCCCATAACTCGGGGCTACACATCCTATCATAATGGAAATCATACACTCAATAGTTGATCTATCATTCAGTAGACCTCTCTCGTCACTTCCAGGTCATATAGATACATCTCGCAGTACTAACATACTCATCACGTAGCTATACAGACATCATTCCCACTAATAGGGACAATAACGAACATATAAGTTCAAAACAATTGCTCACACAATCAGCACCTCGGTGCTCAAGCCATACGCAAAGACCCAGCCTCAAGTCCTTCAGACTGGCCCAACATCAACTCACAGAGATCATGTCTCACCCCTCGATCGAGGAATTACATGCCGTCAAGGCACATCTGATACTGAGCACTCATGCGCGCATAGAAACGCATGGAAGGAATTTCAAGAGTTTCTTTTCAAGCTGAATCAAGGACGCACGATAAGAATTCAAGAATGTGAAGTTTTCCTAAAGGTTCTGCAGCCTCTCGAGGATAAATACAGACTTCTCCATACCAATCCGCGAGACTCTACTAAACCGGCTCATGACTCGCGAGACCTAGTAACCTAGGCTCTGATACCAACTTGTCACGACCCAACTCCCCAAACCCGGTCGTGATGGCGCCTCTCGTGAAAACAAGGCCAGCCAACAGAACAACAATACCTCTTTTAACAGTTACTTAGCATGAATAAATCTGAACCTTAGATAATATGTTCATAAGTGCGGAATAAAATGTGATAAAATAAGGAAAACCATCCCGACTCAGCCTGAAATCGGGGTGTCACAAGTCATGAGCTACAACAGATTTTACTAAAATTGTACAAAGTCTGAAGGTATCATAAATAACAGAAGATAAGGGAGAAAACAGGGCTGCGGACATCAACAGCTACCTCGTTACTCCTAGTAACCGCCTGGTCTGGAAAGAATCAGCGCTCAGGAGCGAACTCAGCTCTACCTGTATCTGCACATATGGTGCAGGGAGTAATGTGAGTATTCCGACCCAGTGAGTAATAAAAATAAATAATGAATGAAGGCAAGAAATCTCATTAAAGCACAAATAATGCTATCTCAAGCAATAAATTAATTCCATAATAAAATCGTGAAGTATCGGATAAATCTCTTTTAAAACAGTTAAGACAAACAATTTCAAGAAGTAAGAAATCATCAGAACTTGCCACTCGGGCTCAATATCAAATCTCTCAGTACAATATCAGCCCCGCGGGCTCACTCCCAACTCACATAGTACAACATCAGCCTCTCGGGCTCACTACCAACTCACATCAGCCCTTCGGGCTTACTCCCAACTCACATGGGTACCCGCGCTCGCTGGGGGTGTACAGACTCCGGGAGGGGCCCCTTACGGCCCAAGCGCTATATAATCATAAGGCCTTAAAGCCTGTCACATCAACATAAGGCCTTAAAGCCTTCTCACATCACACTCGAGGCCTGAAAGCCTCCTCACATCACTCAACATATCCTCACATATGGCCCTCGGCCTCAATCAGTCCAGAAAATAATCACAAGCCCCTTGGGCATCAGTAAAATAATGGTGCTCAGCTCAAACCACATTAGAAATACCATTTAAATCTCAAGTTGAGTATAAATGTAGCTGAGTTCATGAAACAGTACAATTCAGTTGGACTGAGTTCCAATAATATTTTAATTAGTGAGGAAAATAGTGATGGAAATTCACAAAGGATTTCAAATAGACGGCACGAAGCCCAACTACGGCAATAAGCCCAAATCATGGTGAAAAACAGTAAGTATTTATCAAATACGCGGTAAAATATCAATCGGGATGGACCAAGTCACAATCCCCAATAGTAAATGATCCCCCGCTCATCATACAACGCGTGTCTCGTCTCAACATAGCACTAAGTTGTGCAATCCGGGGTTTCAAACCCTCCGGACATCATTTAAAATCATTACTCACCTCGAGCCGGTCAAAATCCTAGCTCGCTATGCCCTTGCCTCGCAAATCGACCTCCTCGCGCGTCGAATCTGCTCAAAACCACAACGAATACATTACAATCGGCTAAGGGGACATAACCCAATCAAAAAGACTCGAAAAACATCGAAATTCACGAAATTTGCAAAATTCGAGCCCCGGGCCCACGTCTCAAAAAATTATAAAATTAACATCACCGGCTTCCTTATCTCGCCACGAGTCTAACCATGTAAAAATCATTCAATTCCCATATCATTTCGACCCTCAAATCAGTGATTCTACCCAAGAGGATTTTCTACCCTTTTCAACAAAATTCTCAGATTAAACACCAAAACTTGTAATAGATTCGAGTTATACAACCAAAATTGAGTTAAGAATACTTACCCCGTTATTCTCTCCAAAAATCTGTCAAAAAATCGCCTTATCCGAGCTCCAAATCGCTAAAAATGGAAAATGGGAACGAAGTCCCATTTTCAGAACTTAACTTCTCTGCCCAGGCCTTTTCTTCTTTGCGAACGCGATGCCCTGTCGCGAACGCGAAGAACAAAATGTTCAAGTTCAAAAATTGTTCTTCGCGAACGCTATGCCTTGTCGCGAACGCGAAGAACAAAATGTTCAAGTCCAAAATTTTTTCTTCTAGGACAGCCTCTAGTATAATGCCCATAACTTTTGCTACAAATGTCCATATGACTATTATAATATGTTTTTGGAAACTAGATTCAACGGGCTACAACATTTGTGTTTGAATCACCTCAAAATTCCTTGTAGATAAAGAAATATGAGCTTCCGAATTAGGACCTGCGCGACAGAAAAAATCCTTCTTCGCGAACGCGAGGCACTGTTCGCGAACGCGAAGAACAAAGTCCTTGATGGAAAATCCTTCTTCGCGAACGCCAAGAAAAAAGTCTCAAAGGCCAAATTCTTCTTCGCGAACGCAATAGGACCCTCGCGGACGCGAAAAACAACACCAGATACCAGAAATATCAGTTCAAAATTTTTCAAAAATGATCCGTTGGGCATCCGAAACACAGCCGAGGCCCCCGGGACCTCAACCAAAATACCAACACCTCCTAAAACATCATACAAATTTATTCCATTCATCAAAACGCCTCAAACAATGCCAAAACCATCAAATTACATCAAATTCAAGCCTAAGTTCTTTTAAAACTTCCAAAACCCGCATTCGATAAAAAACCCAACCAAACCACGCCCGAATGACCTGAAATTTTGCACACACATCCCAAGTTACCTAACGGTCTACAAAAAATATCGGAATTCTATTCCGACCCTCGGATCAAAATCTCACCTATCAACCGGAATTCGCCAAAATGCTAACTTCGCCAATTTAAGCCTACTTCTACACCGAACCTCCAAAATCACTTCCGATCACATTCCTAAGTCACAAATCATCCCCCGAAGCTAACCAAATCATCGAAATTCATATTCAAGCCCTCTAACACATAAGTCAACGTCCGGTTGACTTTTCCAAACTAAGCCTTCCTTAAAGAGACTAAATGTCTCATTTCTTATCAAAATCGCTCAAAATAAATTCTAACGCTCCCAATACTGATAATGAAATATGAGTAAGCAGTAAATGGAAAGAACGGCAGTAACTCTTGAGATGAGGAGCCGGGTCGTCACAGCAGGTTAGATAGGTTTGGGCTCAAATTGCCACTCCTAGGCGTAACCTAAATATTTTTTTTAAAAATAATTCGCATCAAAATAGGGCCAACAGTTGGAGAGAATCGTGAGTAAGAAGGAAACAAATTAAAGAAGATACAATTGTATTTTGATGGTCATTAGTATTATTGGGAATTTCTTTTAGAGCGTAAAATGCGGACAAAAAAATATAATTACAAGTATTTACGTGAAAAAAGCTTTGGATCTTATAATCTACAACTTTTTCGTTAAGGATTATAGTCAGTATCTACGTAGTTTTGGATTCTTTTTAAGTTGGATTATTAAGTTAAAAATGTACGAAACTAAAGCTTTTTAATTAGAGACATTAATGTGGCGACATATTAGGTTGGTAATTAATTGTACTGATCTCTCACTTGAAAATTAGGTACTTCCTCCTTTTCAATTTATGTGAACCTGTTTGACTGTACACGGAGTTTAAGAAAAAAATAAAGATTTTTGGAATTTGTGGTCCTAAACAAGTCAAAAAGGGGCCCAGAGTATTTATGTGGTTATAAAAGCTTCTCACTAAGGGTAGAATTGTTAAGTTTAAGCTAAATTGAGACCAAATTTAAAAAGAGGTCATTCTTTTTGGAACGGACCAAAAAGAAAATAGGTTCACATAAACTGGAACAGATGGAGTAATATTATACTCCACTAGTAAAGGCCAAAGAGTATAATCTTCTATATATGCATTGCAAGTGTTTAATTTAGGCGAAATACATAGTTTACTCATTGACCTTGCACCCAAATCTCTGTTACACATCGTTTTGTCACAGGCAACCTTTTACATACCCAACCTTTTAGAACTGTGTTAATGACACACCATTTTGCTTAGCTGGCATGTGCATGTTTAACATAAAAAATAAGAGTGTGAGAAACATAAACCTTTTGTCCAAAATCTTTTTTAAGTGCCATCTGTCAAAAATTAAACCAAAATGAAGATTATTATAAAAAACAAAAATAAAGAAAAAAACAAGAGAAATAAAAGGAAAGACCATCTGGTAATATTCAATCATCATTTGGGAGGAGATATTTTTGAACCTCCATTGTTACTGTTATTTGTCTATCGACGATCTACAAATTTACACCATAATATTTAATCAAATAAGGTAATTTAGTCATCTTCTCTATCTTTTCCTTTTCCAGTCAAATATTTCGACGATTTGGGTGGTGTCAAAGTTTTGAATCATCGTTTGGGAGGAGAAAGTTTTGAACCTCCATTGTTGGGGTTTCTTGAGTTTTCGGATCAGCACTTGGGTGGAGAAATCTCGCAACAATGTTGGAAATTGTTTGGACCGAATTGTTGAGCTTGTTTACAGAATTAAACTTTTATTACTGTTCTGAAATTGATTTTAACTTGTGGTGGTCACCCGCGATGATATGCAGGCAGGAGAGATGGGGAGCGGAGAGTTGGGTGGGGAGTCCTCCTCTTTTTCTTTATTTTTAAAATAAAACATAAATGGATTCTTTTTATTTTTCTAGTTTTAATTAAGTTAGTGACACGTGTCACAGCCTTATTCATGCGTGACACACACATATTTAGAAAAAGTGGTCAAACACAAAAGTGGTGTGTCATTTACACACTTTTAAAATTTTGGGTGTGAATAACATTGCCCGTAATAAAAAGGTGTGTAACAGAAATTTGAGTGCAAAGTCAATGAGTAAACTATATATTTCGCGTTTAATTTATAGCCTATCTTTTGAACATAACCACGTTTACTGGTTTGACTACTTCAAGTCGTTCAAGGCTTGAAAATAATATAGCAAACATTGAAATAAAAGAAAGGCAAACAGGCTTCAATACGACTTCATTGCTGCACTTCATTGAAATTAGCCATTTTCTAGTAGTGCCCTTTTTGGTTGGTATTTCGTCGGAAAAGCTCGATTTCTGACCGATTTGCGATTGTTTTGACGGTAAAAAGTTAGCCCTTAAGGCTCAAACAACATTTTGCTCCAAATTATCTTCAAACATTGACAGGCTCAACAAACAACCTGGTAATCTTGTCTTTAAATTCGCTTTGGGCACTTGCAAAATCATTTTCTTCGAAAATATATGCCAAACGTGCAATATTTATAACTAGTTCGAGGACAAACGTTGGTACTTTGTCATGAATAGAACATAGGAAGTCCTTGTTCATGTCTTTCCATGCATTAGTGATTTTCTTCTGAGCCTCAGCATATGCATCTTGCTTTGAACCTCCAAATTCTTTCACGCAGCATTCAATGAATGAAGCTATATGCTTTCTTTGTTGTTCCAACTGCACTCAATAGATTTCAATATTCAATACAAATATTATATGTGAAGGACGCGTTGAGAATATAACTAAGTAAATCAAAAGTGAACTCACTCTGGCAACTTAAGCTTTTAGATGAGATGATTATACAATTTATTTTTTTAGGGGAAAAAGTTGCAAACTGAAAATTAAATATACCTTAGTACTTACATTGTGTCCAATACAATCGCCCTTTAATCTGTTGATTGTTGATGAAGCTCGAAAAATTAAAGGCTCATTTATCATCCATTCAAAAGTCTCTTTGGCTATAGATTCCTCAGTAAAACTCAAGGAAGTTGTTGCAACCATCATACATGTAGTGGTTATATTTGCATTCTTCATATACGCATCACATTTTGGAATATAGCCAGCATTTAACCATTCTGCTTCCTTGAAAAATGCTCTTGCCAACTTTTTCATCTAAGAAGGAGAATAAAACAAAAATGTAGAACTATATAATGTTGAAGATATAGTTAAGTGAATAATAAAAGTATGCTCTCTCTAACATATTAGGATTTTAGATGATATGATCACACAATTCTACATTAAAAAACTCCTATTTTCGTATCAAGAATAATTTCTGCATGCTTGGCACATGAAAAAGCATCAGGCTCAAACGTAAATGGGCTTGTTGAAGACATAATTAAGTAAAATATATGTTTTGTCTCAGAATAGTTTAAGTTTTTAGACCAAAGTTGCTGCCAAGGATCTATGGCGATATGAGTCGCCACCAAGGGCTAGCTTTTAGTGGCGACGGATTCTCTAGAGTGAATTCTAGTGGCAATCTAAAATAAGTTTTGTGACAAAAAATTTCGCCGCGAAAGGTTGACCTTTGGTGGCGACCATTATAAGTTGCTACCAATAATTAAGTATCTGTCACTTAGTATAGTCAACGGCCACTTGGTCACCATGAAAGCTATTCTGTGGCAGCAATTAAATTTCTGTGGCAAATTTCGTCGCCACTAAAAGCCCTTTTCCCTGTAGCGTTCCTTCCTCTCTACTCTTTTCATTTCTTCCCTATAACATAGTTAATTAAATTAATTAATGAAGCTATGGTAAGGTTTGATTCAAAAGAAATGAAGGTAAGGGAGCTTACCTCATATTTTGCATAGTAGAGACGGTCCAAATTACCTTCTCTGATAAATTTTTTTCTATTTGTAACGATCCGACTGGTCGTTTTGAGCAATTGCGCCCGATTTGGTAGTTTGAGGTCTCGAACAGCTTCACATTAGGTATATCGACTTGTGTGCATGGTTGGATTTGGTTTCCGGATGAATCGGAATTGAATTGGAAGAAGGAACCTAGTTTTAAAAGTTTAAACAGTAAAAATTTGCCCAGAATTAGACTTTTGAGTAAACGGCTCCGGAGTGGGTCATGGGTGATCCCAAAAGCTTCGTATGGTGATTTTGGACTTAGGCGCTCGTCCGGATTTGGATTTGGAGGTCCGTAGGGTAAATTGAGGCATTTCGGCGAAAGTTGAAAAAGTTGAAGTTTGGAAAATGGAGGAGTTTGACCCATAGTTGACTTTTGTGATATCGGGGTCAGAATGTGATTCCGAGAGTTGGAACAGCTCTGTCATGTCATTTTGGACTTGTCTACAAAATTTGGCATCATTCCGGATTAAATAGATAGGCTTTGGCACGAGTTTTGGAAATTAGAAGGTTTGAAAGTTCCCAAGTTCGATTCTTGGTGTGATTCGATGTTTCAGCATTGTTTGATGTGATTTGAGACCTCGAGCAAGTCCGTGTTAGGTTATATGACTTGTTTGTGTGTTTGAAAGGGTCCCGGGGGCCTCGGGTGTATTTTGGGTGGGCTACAGGTCATTTTCCCTTGTTTTTAAACTGCTGTATTTGCTTCTGGTATTCCTCTTTCGCGATCGCGAACCGGCTTCCGTGTTCGCGAAGCGTTGTTGCTGACTAGCTAGAATTCCTTCTTCGAGTTCGTGTTAAAAGAGTCGCATTCGCGAAGCTTTGTCTCTTCCTTCAGCGTGTTCGTATCCGTCCATCGCGTTCGCGTAGTTATGCCATCCCACCCTTCGCGTTCCCGTACAAGTTCACGCGTTCGCGAGAGCAGTCTTTGGGCCATTCGATTTTCCTTCTTCGCGTTCGCGGACACACTGTCGCGTTCGCGATGAGTAACCTGGGCAGCCTTTATCTTTCTTCTTCGCGAACGCGATACTTCCTCCACGTTCGCGATGCTTTAAGAGCTTGGCAGAATAAATAGTACCCTATTCCGAGGGCTTGCCATTTTCACCATTTTCGGAGTTCTAGAGCTCAGTTTTGGGAGATTCCTTGTGGGTTTTTCAAGAAAAACGATTGAGTAAGTGTTCTTAACTTAGAATTGATTATATTCCATGAATTTGTCTCCATTTTTATCATTTAGTTTGAGATTTGAGTTGAGGAAAATGTTAGTTTTTGAAGAAAAATCCTAAAATGAAAAATTATGATTTGAGGGACCAAATGGTATCGGAATTTAGTAAATTTTGTATGGTTGAACTCCTTTTGGAATGGGTGATCGGATTTTTGTAAATTTAATAGGTTTCGAGGTGCGGTCCCGGGGGTCGATTTTTGGATCAATTTTTATATCTCTATGAAGATTTAAACTTTATGATCCGGAATAGTTTCTTATCTGTTTTATTTGTGCTTTGAAGATAATTAGGTAAGATTTGGGTCGTACGGAGGTCTTTTCACCCGAGAAGTGCATTTTAGAGTATCAGTTTGTCGCCTTTGAGGTAAGTATCTTGCCTAACCTTGTGTGGGGGACTTCCCCTTAGGAATAGAGTCTTCTATGCTAATTGTAGTCCATGCAAGCGAGGTGACGAGTGTGTGATCGGACTTATTTGTGGAAAAATTTGCTTCTAGATGTCACGACCCAAACCCACACTGGTCGTGATGGCGCCTCTCGTAAAGACAAGGCCAGACAACTAACCCTATTCACTTCCTTTTTGAATTATTTAAAACATAAATGAGTAAAGTGATACAGTCTATCAGCAGTAATAATTAGGATTACAACCCCACAGAACCCGATCGGGGTGTCACAAGTCACGAGCATCTAAGGAGTAGGAACACTACTATAGGGCCAACAATATTTAAACAAAATAAATTTAGAAATTTTAAGATAAAGTGCGATGCCGCGGGAGCTAGTGGTCACCTTGCTCAGCTACGCTAGTATATCTTCAATCAGCTAATAACCCGCTACCGGGTAAACAGTACCTGCAACTGCACTCGAGGTGCAGGGAGTAAAGTGAGTACTTCCAACGCAGTGGTAATAAGAGTAAATAATATTGAGCGGTAAGAAATCACGTAAAGCAACCAACATGCTATACTGGATCCGAGTACAAATTTCTGAGAAAAACAGTGAAATCGGTGAAATCTTTAGAAATGCTTTGGCTCAGTTCAAATCTCATTTGAAAATGGTCTTTCCAATGATTAAGAAAATAGTTTCAAAATAGTTAGTGTTGTATAGCACTGAAAAATCCGCCCCTCGGGCGCAAATAGCACAGCACGTCAGGTAAAATACAAGAATTATGCAAAATGAACACATAAAAGCTCACCCCTCGGGCAATATCTCAAGCTGAACCAGCCCCTCGGGCTCCCTCTCTTTGGTCACTCTCAGAAACAGTATCACATAATAACTGCTGCGGCATGCAGCCCGATCCACATATCGCTGCGGCGTGCAGCCCGATCCAGTATCACATAATAACTGCTGCGGCATGCAGCCCGATCCACATATCGCTGCGGCGTGCAGCCCGATCCATATGGGTACCCGCGCTCACTGTGGGTGTGCAGACTCTGAAGGGGCTCCTACAGCCCAAACGCTATATCACTGCAGTGTGTAGTCGATCCAATATATACATATTGCGGCGTGCAGTCCGATCCATATAATATACTACTGCGGCGTGCAGTCCTATCCATATATAATATACTACTGTGGCGTGCAGTCCGATCCATATATAATCCTCACATCCAGGCCCTCGGCCTCCCATCCTTCAGTGTATCCTCACATTTGGCCCTCGGCCACACTCAGGCAGAATATCAATCACAAGCCCCTCGGGCATTAGTAAAACAGTAGTCCTCAGCTCAAATTATCATTTAAAATATCATTTAAGACTCAATTCGAGTAAATGCAACTGAGTCATAAAATAGTGGAGAGACAACGTGACTGAGTTCAAGTAATAGGTCAAAACAGTGAGGAAACAATGAAAATAATCCCCGAAAGGTTCAAATAGATGGCATAAAGCCCAAATATGGCAATCAGCCCAAACAACAGTGATAACAAATAGTTTCCAGTCAAATACGCAGTAATTAATCAATCAGGACGGACCAAGTCACAATCCCCAGTGGTGCTCTACCCCACGCCCACTAACCGGCGTGCAAGTCACCTCAATATAGCACTATGGTGTGCAAATCCGGGGTTTCAAACCCTCAGGATATCATTTACAAGTATTACTCAGCTCAAACCGGCGAAATGCCTAGCTTGCGACGCCTTTGCCCCTCAAACCGGCCTCCACGCACGTCGAATCTAACCAAAATCAGAGCCAATACATCACAATATGCTAAGGGAACAATACCCAATCGAGAAATAGCAGAAATCTCAAAACTAGCAAAACCCGAGCCCCGGGCCCGCTTCTCAAAAAATTACGAAACTTACATTACCGGATTTCTCATCTCGCCACGAGTTCATACATACCAAGAACTCCTGAATCCGAGCTCAAATGACCTATCAAATCCCAATTTGAAATATCAAAAAATTCAAGCCCTAGCTTTACCCCTTTTGGTGAATTTCAACTAATTTCCATGTTAAATCTATCATAATCTCGTGTATTTAGGCCAAGGAACTTACCTCCAATCAATCCTCATTGAATCCCTCTTCAATTTGCTCTCCCAAGCTCCAAAAAGATCAACTATGGAGGAAAAAAAATGACTAAAACTCGCGGATGAATTGATATAACAACAGGTCTGCCCTGGTGACCTTTTACCCTACGCGAACGCGGTCAACACGCCCGCGTTTGCAATGAACAAATTCCGTTGAACACAAATTACCTCTACGCGAACGCGGCTCCAAGCCCGCGAACGCGATGATCCAGTTCTTCCTCTTACGCGAACGCGTTCAACCAACCGTGATCGCGATGCCTCTGACCTTCTCCTTACGCGAACGCGAGCCCAGGTGTCGCGAACGCAATGAACATAACAGGCAGGGCCCCAGGCCCCCTTCTACGTGAACGCGAAGCAGCTCTCGCGAACGCGATGGTCTGCAAAGTTCCTCATCACGAACGTGTTCTTAAGGCTGTGAACGCGAAGACCAATTTTGGTCTGCAACAGCTGGGCAATTTTTTGCAACATTTCAAAGTTCAAAACCTCCATTTAGCCATCCGAAATCATCCCGAGGCCCGCAAGACCTCAAGCAAAGGCACCAACACATCCCAAAACATCATACGAACTTGTTCCAATCATCAAAACACATCAAACAACACTAAAATCATCAATTCACATCAGATTCAAGCCTAAGTTTCTTCAAAACTTCCGAAACACGCATTCGACCAAAAACCCAACCAAACGACGTCCGAATAACCTAAAATTTTGCGCACACATCACAAATCACATATCAAAGCTACAAAAATTCTCAGAATTCCATTCCGACCCTCGGATCAAAATCTCACCTATCAACCGGAATTCACCAAAATACTAACTTCGCCAATTCAAGCCTAATTCTACACCGGACCTTCAAAATCAATTCCGATCGCACTCATAAGTCACAAATCACCTCCTGAAACTAACCGAATCACCGGAAATCACATCCGAGCCCTGTAACTCATAAGTCAATGTCCAATTGACTTTTCCAACTTAAGCCTTCCTTAAAGAGACTAAGTGTCTCATTTCTTATCAAAACCAACCCAAATCAACTCTCACACACCACATACCGATAACGAAACATGAAGAAGCAATAAACGGAGAAAACAGAGCAGTAACACATGAGACGACGTCACATCCTCCCTAACTTAAACCAACGCTCGTCCTCGAGCGAACCCAGAGTTGTCCCAGAGGCCAACCAAGAGCTGAATAACCTTACCGAGCATATACCCGGGGTGATCCCACGTCACCCTATCTCGCTAGGTCCGATAACACAACATAGCTGAAATCTCACAACCCATCTAGACCATAAATCGTAGAACTACATTGCACTTCCCGAAATCATACGCAAAATCAGGACCTCACATCTATACTCAGAATAAGCTCGAACCAGCTTCAATAACCCATACCTGCCACCTCAGGTGAAATCATATGATTTACTACATAACCCGAATACTCGAAACGATAGCCTCTATTCACAGCAGTGCCCACAATAACCAAACACCGATAGAAAATCCCTTATTAGCTGAAGTCTTATTCCAACACCTTCATATACTGCCAACGATAAATAGAACACGCGATAAATCGTAGCCATTCCTCAGATCATCCATACACGAAGCCACTTCCTTTTTGACTAATATCACAACCGATTTCCGTGCCAAACCTCGATATTATCCTTCTAACAAGCTGAGATCAAATATATTCGTATTTCATTGATGACTCCAACGATCACCTCGAATCCAACACACCGCGCTGGTGATATGACACCTCCACACAGGCCTACGCCACAACTTGCATAATACACACACCAATAAGAAGCGGTCTGAACATACTCAAATCATGACAAATGACTCCAACGAAATAGCTGTAACTCAAGTTTATCAGTACCATCACAACAAAAGGCTGAGAACTCGTCTCACATCATAGTAATAGAACACCTGAATCTACCCCGAAAGGTCATATCTCCCCGTAGCCTCGCTACAATGTGCGATCCTGTCAAAACACTGTTACACATGAAGCACCTCAAGTCATTATGCTCAAAATAGACAGCCACACACAAGTTGATGTCTGGAACCCAAGCAATTCATTACGCCCATGGTGAAGCAAATAACATATGACACGCAACCCAATAGATCATGACCAATACTCCATTTACCGAGCAACACTCAATTACTCTTCCCGCTCGACTTTCTCCATTAGATTCGCAACACATGTGCCCATATCCAACAAATCATAACACCTCACAGCACAGAAAAAGCAACTCATAGATCTCCCCAGATCACTAACAAGTTCAATAACGATCGAATCAACCTATCTGTCAATAATACAACTCGGTACTAACCAAGCTAACTCAAGCTAAATACGTAGCCACATCGGCCTGCCAATGAACTCAATACCAAAAAGTCTGAAGCTGCTCCTTCCACTACTATAACTCCTGCCGGAGCCGTACGATAAGGTGCCCGGCACTAAATAAATAGAAAAATCCACAATCTCGCCCGGCGACATGCCCGACCACAAGAAACGCATCCGGAAAAAAGTCCCTCAATGCTGAAACCAATCAATGGTAGAAACCTCTGCACTGACGTCCACCACGAAGGCCCAATTAAGAAAAGCAATCCTTCCCAGCCGTCTGCTGGTCGTTGGAATATAAATCACTCTGCTAGAATATAATTCGATGCACATCACCACGCAACCTGGGGCATTTTCCGACATAACCCATAGCACAATAGTCTAGAATAACCCAACACTGAGACAACCGGTCTACACCCCAATATCATATCCAAAATCTAATATACCAAGCAAAGAAAGATCCACTCAGGCCTCCAAATCCCAATAACTGCTAACGGTACCAATACACACGATCCATAACCACTACATAGCCTGAACATGAGAACTCCCAGTCTCTAACTCCATATAGCACACGAATCACTATACCTGAAACCAAATTCTGCCGTATGAATACATATTACATCTCAAGTACCCAATCATTCCACGAAAGGTATTCTTAAAATTACCTTGTGCCATCAAACAACTCAGACATCAGCAGTCGATCTAACCAGAAAGCGTCACAATACTACCGAAGTGCCATCAACTTAATTATATTGCCCTTTTTTTCTGAAACAAATACTCTCGTCAAATAACTTCCAATTAGTAGTACCATTTTCCTTGATTATTTGAGGCTACCCATTGCCTAAGAGTTTTATGAACTTCTTTTTAGAACTGAACTATAACTCATCTAGCCAAGATCTTCCATCAATCCCATCTAGGAGGAAAAATCACTACACAATCCATGCTACGCGAGCCCATAGAAAATATATTCATCTCCAAACCACGGTAGAACCCAACAAGAACTCTCTCCCAATTCCATCTATACAGGCTAAATTGCCCGGACAGAATCCTTCTACCCAAACCGAGCTAAGCAAGCTGTCAGAACTCAAGAGCTTTTGTTGTACAATACCTATAAGGGCTCATTACCTCGAACACATACAAGGAATTAATTATATCCTTACCCTACCATTTCGTTCTATTATCAATCTACCCCATTTATCAAATTTCCTTCCTGATTCATCATTAACTCAGTATTCCCTCTTGATATATGTGACGACCCGACCCGTTGTCACATGAGTTACCGCCCTGTTTCCCCCTTAATGTGTTGCTTCATGATTCAATATCAGTATTGAGTTGATCGGATAGAATTGAATTGGTTTTAGTTGGAAATGAGGCACATAGTCTCTTTGAAGGAAGCTTGTTTCGGAAAAGTTAACCAGAAGTTGACTATATAGTTAGAAGGCTCGGATGTGAATTTCGGTGATTTGGTTAGCTCCGGGAGGTAATTTGTGACTTAGGAGTGCGATCGGAATTGATTTTGGAGGCTCGGTGTAGAATTAGGCTTGAATTGGCGAAGTTTGAATTTTGGCAAATTCCGGTTGATAGGCGAGATTTTGATCCCAGGGTCGGAATGGAATTTTGAGAGTTGTAGTAGCTTTCTTAAGTGATTTTGGATATTTTTGCAAATTTTCAGGTCATTCGAACGTCGTTTGGTCGGGTTTTTGATCGAATATGCAATTCGGAAGTTTTAAGAAAATTTAGGCTTTGATTTGATCATAATTGAGGATTCTGATGTTGACGTTAGCATTTTGATGATTCGAGCAAGTTTGAATGAAGTGTTAGATCATGTCTGCACTTTTGGTTGAGTTCCCAAGGGCCTCGGGATGATTTTGGATGGCTAACAGGAATTTTTGAGTTGGAAAATGCACCAGAAAAATTGCAGAGGACTTTTGTTCTATGCGATCGCGGAGGGCTTCATGCGATCGCATAGAAGGTTTTGGAGGGGTCACAGATTGGCTCTATGCAATCGCGTAAAGGGCTGTGCGATAGCATAGGTGTGGAATTTTGGTCAGTGTGTTCGCATTCCGGGGGTTGCGATCGCGTAGTGCAATTTGGACCTGGGGTCCCTGGCAACGTTTGTTTTATGCGAACGCAGAGATGGTTGTGCGATTGCATAGAAGGGGGTGACTGTGAGATGCGATCGCAGAGCCTATCATGCGATCGCGTAAGAGTATTTTTGGGAGGTTTTGAATTTGTGTTATGCGATCGCATTAGTAGTATTGCGATCGCATAGAGGAAGAGCTGGGCGGATAGAATTGTTTTAAGGGTTATTTCATCCGCGACCAAGCTCATTTCTTTCACCATTTTTGAGCATCTTGAGAGCATTTTGATGGGAAGTAAGAAGGTTTCAATTGGGAATCGATTGGAGGTAATTCTTATGAGTTAAATACATGTTTTTATTGAAGAATCATCCATGGAATTCATGAAAATGTAGTAAAATTCTAAGAAATTACGGCTTGGAGCAAAAACACTAAATTTAGGATTTGAGGGGCCATTTATGGTCCGATTTGGG
>MU750338.1:47391-59498 GCA_026770625.1 Nicotiana glauca | reverse complement strand
AGCTATATTCGATACGGTATTACCTAATACAATTATACTTAGTGCATAATATAGCGTAAGTACATATATTATATATATATATAAGATGTATAACGGTATTACCTAATACACTTATACTTAGTGCATAGTATAGCGTAAGTAAATATATATATATAATATATATGTATATAAAAAAGCTATATTCGATACGGTATTACCTAATACAGTTATACTTAGTGCATAATATAGCGTAAGTACATATATTATATATATAAAAGCTATATTCGATACGGTATTACCTAATACAGTTATACTTAGTGCATAATATAGCGTAAGTACATATATTATATATATATATAAGCTGTATTCGATACAGTATTACCTAATACACTTATGCTTAGTGCATAGTATAGCTTAAGTATATATATATAGACACACACACCCGCTTTGTAGTACTATTCATCCCCTGTATTACAAAAGTATTAACGACTTACATTTATATTATTGACATAGTAAATGCAAAAGTGATTTTTAATCTTGACCATATAGAGACCAACTTTGGTCGCTAACTGTAAATGAATTTAATTTAGCGAACAAAGTTGGTCGCTAACTGTACATAAATTTAATTTAGCGACCAAATTGGTCACTAAATTTTAATCAGATTTATTTATATTTTATATAATATTTAAATTAATAATAAAAATTTTTAAATGTTAGAACTGGGTCCCACCTTGGCGACCAACGTTGGTCTCTATTTCTTTAAGCGACCAACTTTGGTCGCTAAATTTTGAATTATATTTATTTATATTTTATAATTTTTTTAAATAAATATATATTTATTAAAATATTATAACCGGGTCCCACTTTAGCGACCAAAGTTGGTCGCTATCAACTTATCCTTCAGTTAACGACCAACTTTGGTCGCAAGTTTTAAATTATATATATTTATATTGTATAAGTTTTATAAAATAATAATAAAATTATTAAAAAAATTTATGTGGGTCCCAATTTAGCGATATCTTTCACCAAGCAAGTCTGACCAGTCTAGTCAACAGTTTGACTAAATTTGCAGCCAAATAGCGACCAACTTTGGTCGCTTTTTTTGACAGACCAAATTTGGTCGCTAATCTTTGGTCGCTTTTTACAGGAATTCTAGTAGTGAATAATTATTACATCCTCAATTCAATTAGTTTCTCAATTATATCCCCTTAAACCGTCCGATGTTGTATTTTACTTAAAAAGAAATTTCTATTAAGTTTTAAGTTTTCAACTCCCCTGTTAAAGGTAATAATTCTTCCGATATTGTATTTTAAATTTAAAGGGAAATTTTCTTACTCGAATGATTACTAAAAATAACTTCATCTTTTCTCGCCGATTTTTCAAACTTATTTAGAAGTTCAAATTTTATTTATATTATATAAATAGGACTTCTTGAACATCTTAAATGCGTTTGTAAGGACATTCTTTTTTTTTTTTTGGTTAGACAATTTGTAGTCTTTTATTTCTTGCTATTATGGTTTGTCCTCTTGCCAGAGTATTTTGATTGCATACAAGAATAAACACAATAAAACAGTATACATTGTTGAAGACTAGTAAGACACACAAAAAAGGAAACAGATGCATAGCGCAAGGTTAATCACATACTTAGACTACCTCTCAAACACCATTAACAACATAGAAAGACCTCTCGAGAACCACTAGAGACTCTAATTTCACAACAATATCTGTTAATACTAGGTAGAAGTCGGACCACGACCATTTTGACCAAGGTTAGATGGCTGGGGGCTAGGAGTTTGCTTTATTTCAAGTCCCTTGCCAGTCAATCTGGGGCTCCTTTCTCCTCTTAGTACATTGACTCTTGGACTGTAAGCCCTTTGTGCTAACTGTGAACTGTTCATAGATTTCCTCAAGTTTGGTGGGAGTGGAACTAGTCACTCTTGGGCTGCATGGATGCCAGATCTCCCCACGGCTTCTTGTGATTATCTCATCAAGAATTTCACTACTATCAATGCAGGCAGGTCTTGCCTGTGGATCTTGATCTCCAAAGGACATATTGTATGCTATTGCAGGAGCTTCTTCGTATTCTGCAGCGTCTAAATCTTGCAAATGTGCTCATTTGAAAAACTTGGGAAGCAAATACTGGCGCACTGGGACAAGCAGCATGATCAACATTGGGAAAAGTACACCAGCTATTGGTATCCATGTTATGCCGAAACACAGGAGCAAATAAACTGTCTGAAACAAGGTGAACCAGGCAATTGTCTTGAAAGGTACTGTCTCAACAAATGTTGCATGATTCTCTTCCAAGACCTTGTATCGTCGACCTGGTGCAGTGAAAAGCAATAATATCCTCTCCCAAAATTGATTTCCCGGCAAACTCTCAATTGCCATGAAAGCAAAGTATCCCCAGAGAACAGAAGAAGGAATCTTTTTCAAGATGGGCATAGCAGCGACACAAGCACCAGCCATTAACGCCTGAAGGAGATTGCTTAGACGTTGCTCTTTGACTTCTACTGGTAAGAGCTCATCGATATCCTTTTCTACATCAAAGACTGTCTCGTCGACTGGTGCATCAATGTACCCAGTACTGGACGCCTGTTGAATCGTCATCTCTTTTAGCTCTTTCAGTCCCAGTCCAGAGGGAGTTTGATAGACAAGGGGAGTCTGCATTTCATTGTAAGCCTCCTGCATGCTCCTATATAATTGGCCAAGATTTTCATTTTTACCAATGCTGTTTCTCGCTGTTGATACAAGCATATTCCGTAAAAGCTGATGTTTCAGAGTAGCCAAGCTTTTTGTATGCATTGGAGATTGTGGAATGACTCCATTTGAAGGAGGAATGCCAAGAAGACCACATATTTGTAAGGACATTCGGTATTGTATGTCATGGGAATTTTTTTGTTAAGAGTGAGATGGAAAATACGTGGGCACGAGGTGCCATATGTGCTGAAAGTTCAAAAGTTGAGATTGTGATATGAGAAATCGAGGATTGAAATGGTCGGGATAGTGTATTAAACATGATGTGATTGATTGAGTTGACATTGTTTTCTTTAGTTGGTAACATTCTTACTTGTCTCTGTCTCTGTTACATCAGTGTTGAATTGTTTGGGTTATCTGATTTACGTGATTTACGTTCGTAACTATTCGTGTTCTCCCTTTATTGTTTATACTGTTTGTACTTGGTTTTTTCTTTCCGCAGTTGATATTACTTCGTTATCTTTATCTTGATGTTTATTATCATATCCTGTTAATTTTAATTGATCAGTAGGTATCCTGACTGTTCCTCGTCACTATCCCACCGAGGTTAGTCTTGATACTTACTGGGCACTGCCGTGGTGTGCTCATACTACACTTCTGTATATTTTTTTGTGTACAGATCCAAGTATATTTATCGATAGTAGTTGTGCGGGTCGTCGCAGTGGAGACTCATGGTAACCTGTTGCTGCGTTCGCAGGTCTCGGAGTCACATTCATTTGTACTTATTTCCATTTGCTCTATTGTTTCGGGGCAGAGATGTATTATTTGTGAAATTACTCTTAGATGGGCTTGTGACTTGTACCGCCGGTTTTGGGCGTTGTAATTTGTTCAGAGTAATGTAATTTAAAGTTAGTAAGCATAGATGTTATTTCAGTTTATGTTAGGCTTACCTAGTTTAGAGACTACATGCCATCACGACTCTTTCGGAGGGATTTCTGGGTCATGACAAGTTGGTATCAGAGCACTAGATTCATGGGTGCTACGAGTCACAAGCAGGTTTAGTAGATTCTTGCGGATCGGTATGGAGACGTCTGTACTTATCTTCGAGAGGCTACGGAACTGTTAGTAAATTCCCCTTCTTTCATTCCTTATCGTGCGATATTGATTTAGCTCGAAGTATATAACTTATGTTTATTTACATCCACTCATGTATAATATTACGCTCTCAGCGTTCGCCATGTGCCAGTGGTTCGCGATGCTACAGACAGGCTACGAAGGAGTCAGGGATGCTCAGGCATTATCTCAACATGTTGTTTAGGCTGAAGACCCAGAGGTATTGAGAGACTATTCAGTTGATCGTATAGGGGCGCAACGGTTTTTGACATCTAGTTGATGAGTGCGAACTGGGAAGGTTTAATTGGTTGACTAGTCGTCGCAATTTTTGGCAAGGTCATGAGGTAGGTGTTGATTGGGAGTATTTAATGGTATTGGAGTACCTTGTGATTATGTTGTGCGAGCTGTGAAGAGTAGTTTTGTGGATTATCATACGTTGTTTATGGCTTTGCGCCAAGTGGAGGAGTCCAATAGCGACATTCAGATTGAAGAGTTAGATTTAGATTAGTTTGGGCTGGAGGCATGTATATATGTAATATCGGTGGATTTCCGGGTTTTTCTTTTGAGCAAGTATCGATATTTTCCATGAGATAATATTGGGGCTTGCAATATTTCTACGTCAATAATGGATCTGCATTTTAGTATCAAGGGGAGTCGGAGGAACAATTTCATATTCATAGAAGGTCTACTCAGCGTAGGTGACATGGTTGCGACAAGACGGGGTGCTTCAAAAGAAATGCAGTGGTTTATGGGCTTCTGGCTACGTGGTTCGTGTTGGGATTATCTGAATTTGGGACTTTGATTGGGGTTATTGCATATCGACTATCCGAAGAAATGGGTCATTTCAGTAGTGTTGGGCCAGCATAGCAATAAAAGTAAATGGTCCTTTTGAATAGGAATTCTCTACTGGCATTTTTGGCAGCACTCTTGTATTGGACGGTTTGTGTGACTCGATCGAGTTGGGGAGGTGCAGTCCCGATGGCTTAGTTGCATGCGGGTAGGGGTGTGCATTCGAATCGGTTTATCGATAAATCGAATCGATNAAATCGATAATCGATAAGTAATTATCGATAAGGGTCAAAATCGAATCGATAAATCGAATGCACACCCCTAATTATTTCATTTACCACATTTAAGGAATGATCATATTCAAAGCTGAAGGGAATAAAGTTCAAATTAATGAAAAATAGAATTAGCAGTGATGATGTATTTTTAATTTTTTTGGAGTGTTGGTGGCATATATTTGATCCCTTACTTTAGTTTCATTGCATATGTCTATTGACACAATTTTTATGTTATAAACGGTGTTCGTCTTATTTTAGCTTCTTTTTGTCCATATTAGTTAGGCGTGTTTATAGCGATATACTTTCCGTGGAATCCCGCAAATTTTCTTATTGGTGTAATCGATAACCGAATCGATAAGCCCCAAAAATTAATAAATCAAAATCGAAAAAATCGAAACCTTATTGAAACGATAACGATAAGCATATGTACAAATCGATAATCGATAAGTAATTATCGATAAGAGTCAAAATCGAATCGATAAATCGAATGCACACCCCTACATGCGGGTGGATCTCGGAGAGTTCTTGATGGTTTGACTATGGCTTGAGTTGGGTGTCTTCTATAGGCATGAGGAATATGGGGTACAATGCGGTTTTCTCCTGAATCAATATATGAAATTAATAGAGAGTTGGAATTACTGGCTATCATATGTGAAGAGTGTGTATTTTGGAAAGGACCTTGAGTTTTGGTTGCGGGTGTGTGGCTAGTAGCATGGTGATTACTGGGTTCTGAGGCTTTCGAGATTCATGTTTTGTTGCACGGCCGGAATCTTATATGGGTTCTTAGACAGGATGATGGAAGGTGAGTGATGTATCGACCATTTGATCTGCATAGTTAAGTCCGGGTATGGAATTTTTAGTATTCCTGAGGTTTTGGGACTAGGTGTCCCTGTATGTGGGCTATTTCTTGTTGGTGGATTGTGAAGAAATGTTGAGAATGGGGTAATTAATGGCATGTATTATCGATAGGTTGTTGTTGATCTTCCGAAGGATATTCATCTAATTGGGAAGGAACGGGATTCGGTTGTGAGCTATGTGGAGGACCACCGAGAATATGTGTTTTGTATCAGGTTCAGTTTGTGTGCTCCTATGAGGTTGTCATTTTGATCATGTTACCAGACAGAATGGATACTATATGTGCCCTAGCCTATGATATGTGCTACTCTTGTATGATGTGTTAAGTTGTGAGGCGGTATGATTATTCTCCACGCATGTCGTGGTTCTGTTCAGGCCTTATGGCGATGCGGGCAAGATAGCCCTCGTGCTGTTGATTTGCTTACTGCACCTTAGTCGTGTTTGCCTCTTTCATGTTTTAGCACTTTCATTTATTTTCCCCACAGTTTTATTTGTGCACTCTGTTGTACTTGATTTCAATATTCATGTGATCAGTGAGCCCGAGCATTTTGGTTCAATGAGTATTTGGGAACGGGCTGCACTCCGCAGCAGATGTTATGTGGTATACTGGCTTGATGAGCATTTGGGATTGGGCTGCACGCCGCAGCGGATGTTATATGAGATACCCTTTCCTTGTGTTTCTTTGGGTCTATTTTAACTATGTAGAACAATTTGATGAAAACTATATTTTTGTTGTTGCACATGTTACACTTGTTAGAAAATTCTTCTACTTTGCTTTTCCTTGTGTTACGTAATTGAGTTATTGCTGGTTCAGTGTACGAGCTGTGTAGTGTGAGGATTAGTGTTTTTCTGTGATGAATCATCAGCTGAGCTGCTTGTGTTGTTCGAGATGTGGCTCTTAGACCTGAGAGTGGTACCATGGAATTGGGGGTGAGGAGTGTTTGGAAGTATGTGGGTATTTCTACTAAGATTTGGATAATGGCCCTGACGGACGAGAGGGTTTCTTGGCTTGTTGACTTCATAGGTGGCTATGAGTTCCCGCATGTTTCTTTATCATGGACAATGAGGTGGAGGTCCGGAATAAGGTTATATTCAATGTGAGGTGTATTACCGGCACCCAGGGTATTATTTAAATAGCTATGGTGGTAAGAGGTTATTGCTTCGAGCATTTGAGATGTGTGGGGCAGCATGTGATTGTATTCTGGATTGGAATTTTGGTTCGATTCAGCTTGTTAAGGTTTATATAGTATGATGATGTGGAATTCAGATTCTATGCTGAATTTCAGATGTTGAGGTTTGGGTTCTATTCTAAGGTTATGGGCTAAGGAGGACATGAAGTCTTCAATTAAGTTGCATTGTCAGTTTTTCTTAGGTGGATAATGGGGAATCACCCCCGGGTGTATGTATGGTGAGCTTATGCAGTGGTTCGATGGCTTTGGAGCGACACCGGGCACGTTCGAGGACGAACGTATGTTTAAGTGGAAGAGGATGTAATGACCCGACTGGTCGTTTTGAGCAATTGCGCCCGATTCGGTAGTTTGAGGTCACGAGCATATTCGTATTAGGTATATCGACTTGTGTGCATGGTTGGATTTGGTTTCCGGATGAATCGGAATTGAATTGGAAGAAGGAACCTAGTTTTAAAAGTTTAAACAGTGAAAATTTGCCCAGAATTGGACTTTTTAGTAAACGGCTCCGGAATGGGTCATGGGTGATCCCAAAAGCTTCGTATGGTAATTTTGGACTTAGGCGCGCGTCCGGATTTGGATTTGGAGGTCCGTAGGGTAAATTGAGGCATTTCGGCGAAAGTTGGAAAAGTTGAGTTTGGAAAATGGAGGAGTTTGACCCATAGTTGACTTTTGTGATATCGGGGTGAGAATGTGATTCTGAGAGTTAGAACAGCTCTGTCATGTCATTTTAGACTTATCTGCAAAATTTGGTATCATTCGATTGAATAGATAGGCTTTGGCACGAGTTTTGGAAATTAGAAGGTTTAAAAGTTCCTAAGTTCGATTATTGGTGTGATTCGATGTTTCAGCATTGTTTGATGTGATTTGAGACCTCGAGCGAGTCCGTGTTAGGTTATATGACTTGTTTGTGTGTTTGGACGGGGTCCCGGGGGCCTCGAGTGTGTTTCGGGTGGGCTACGGGTCATTTTCCCTTGTTTTTGAACTGCTGTATCTGCTTCTGGTATTCCTCTTTCGCGATCGCGAACCTCCTTCCGCGTTCGCGAAGCTTTGTTGTTGACCAGCTGGAATTCCTTCGTCACGTTCACGTTAAAATATTCGCGTTCGCGAAGCTCTGTCTCTTCCTTCATCGCGTTCGCATCCGTCCATCGCATTCGCGTAATTATGCCATCCCACCCTTCGCGTTCTCGTACAAGTTCACACGTTCGCGAAGAGCAGTCTTTGGGCCATTCAATTTTCCTTCTTCGCATTCGCGGATGCACTGCCGCGTTCGCGATGAGTAACCTGGGGAGCCTTCATCTTTCTTCTTCACGAACGCGATACTTCCTCTGCGTTCGCGATACTTTAAGACCTGGGTAGAATAAATAGTACCCTTTGAAATACCGTATTCAAAGGGTTTGCCATTTTCACTAGTTTTGGAGTTCTAGAGCTTGGTTTTGGGAGATTCCTTGTGGGTTTTTCAAGAAAATTAAGTGTTCTTGACATAGAATTGATTATATTCCATGAATTTGTCTCCATTTTTATCATTTAAGTTGAGATTTGAGTTGAGGAAAATGTTAGTTTTTGAAGAAAATTCCTAAAATGAAAAATCATGATTTGAGGGACCAAATGGTAGCGGAATTTAGTAAATTTTGTATGGTTCAACTCATTTTGGAATGGGTGATCGAATTTTTGTAAAATCTGATGGGTTCCGAGGTGCGGGCCCGGGGGTCGACTTTTGGTTCGATTTTTATATCTTTGTAAAGATTGAAACTTTATGATCCGAAACAGTTTCTTATGTATTTTATTTGTGATTTGAAGTTAATTTGATTAGATTTGGGCCGTACAGAAGTCTTTTCACCCAAGAAGTGCATTTTAGAGTATTAGTTTGTCACCTTTGAGGTAAGTATCTTGCATAACCTTGTGTGGGGGACTTCCCCTTAGGAATTGAGTCTTCTATGCTAATTGTAGTCCATGTGTGCGAGGTGGCGAGTGTGTGCTCGGACTTATTTGTGGAAAATTTGCTGGTAGAGTTCTTAGGTCCTCATGTGGAAAATATCCTGTTATGATTGAGTTTTCTAGTTGCTTAAATTGCCTCCATATGCTCCATATGACGTTGTTAGCTTTCCTCTAATTGTTACATGCTACATTAACCCTAAATTGCCTTAATTGAAGTGATTGCCTTCCTTATTGTTTTGATACTTCTTGGTTGTGAGTTCCTCTATGACTTCGTGCAAATAGGTTACATGTCCAATTGTTGTGGTTGCCGGTATAGTTATCACGTGCTTATTACATCTTGTTGTGTATTTAAAGTTTTATTGTGAAGTTAATTGTTGGTACAAGTTTGGTTATAGCTGATTCCCTTGCCGGGACATATTTAATCCTTACTGTTGGTTCCCTTGCTGTGACGTGTTTATCCTTGTTGTTGACTCCCTTGCCGGGATATTGTTGCTCCTTATTATTCCCTTGCCGGAACATTATTGTTTCCTTATTATTTTCTGGTCGGGATTCTTTTGTAATTGATGATAAGAAATTAAAATGGGAGCGGGTGGTACGCCTACTACAAGATATAATAAAATGGGAGCGGGTGGTATGCCTACCACAAGATATATGAAATAGGAGCGGGTGGTACGCCTACCACAAGATATATTAAAATGGGAGCGGGTGGTACGTCTACCACAAGATATATGAAATGGGAGCGGGTGGTACGCCTACCACAAGATATAACGAAATGAGAGCGGGTGGTACGCCTACCACGAGATATAACGAAATGGGAGCGGGTGATACGTCTACCACGTGATATATGAAATGGGAGCGGGTGGTACGTATACCACGAGATATATGAAATGGGAGCGGGTGGCACGCCTGCCACGAGATAAATAAAAATGAAAGTGAAATTCTGTGTTTGGTTTTTTCTTATCCTTGTTAGTGATTGGATTTTGGCGTCGTGCACCTTCGGTTTTCTATGTTTAGTTGTCGTTATCCATTCAATTGTTTAAACTATTAAATTCCTTTTTTGTTGTGATCCTTGCATTAGAACCCACAATGTTTTCAATACCTCACCGTATATATATATATATATACACACACTTCAAACTTATAATTGTTACATCCTCAATTCAATTAGTTTCTCAATTATATCCCTACCCTGTAAAAACGATTCTCCAACTGATGATTTTTCAGTTTCGGATGTGAAGGCTTAAGCTTCCATTTTTGTTCTAGGTTTTCTTTATTCACCGGGGCGCTCAGTTCCTTCCTGTTCCCGGCTTAAACCGTCCGAGGTTGTATTTTACTTTAAAAAATATTTCTACTAAGTTTTAAGTTTTCAACTCCCCTGTTAAAGGTAATAATTCTTCTGATGTTGTATTTTAAATTTAAAGGGTTATTTTCTTACTCGAATGATTTCTAAAAATAACTTCATATTTTCTCGCTGATTTTCCAAACTTATTTAAAAGTTCAAATATATTTATATTATGTAAGTAGGACTTCTTGAACATCTTAAATGCATTTGTAAGGACATTCAGTATTGTATATCATGGAGATTTTGTTGTTAAGAGTGAGATGGAAAATATGTGGGCACGAGGTGCCATATGTACTGAAAGTTCGAAAGTTGAGATTATGATATGAGAAATCGAGGATTGAAATGATCGGGATAGTGTATTAAACATGATGTGATTGATTGAGTTGACATTGATTTCTTTAGTTGGATACATTCTTACTTGTCTCTGTCTCTGTTACATCAGTGTTGAGTTGTTTGGGTTATCTGATTTACGTGATTTCTATTAGTTACTATTCGTGTTCTCCCTTTATTGTTTATGTTGTTTGTACTTGGATTTTTTTTCCGCATTTGATATTACTTCGTTATCTTTATCTTGATGTTTGTTGTCATACCCTGTTAATTTTAATTGACCAGTAGGTGTCCTGACTGTTCCTCGTCACCACCCCACCGAGGTTAGTTTTGATACTTACTGGGCACCGCCGTGGTGTGCTCATACTATACTTTTGTACATTTTTTTATGTACAGATCCAGGTATATTGATTGATAGTAGCTATGCGGGTCGTCGCAGTAGAGATCACGGTAACCTGCTGCTGTGTTCGCAGGTCTTGGAGTCATCTTCATTTGTAATTATTTCCATTTGCTCTATTGTTTCGGGGCAGAGATGTATTATTTGTGAAATTACTCTTAGATGGGCTTGTGATTTGTACCGCCGATTTTGGGAGTTGTAATTTGTTCAGTATAAGGTAATTTAAAGTTAGTAAGCATAGATGTTATTTCAGTTTATGTTAGGCATACCTAGTTTAGAGACTAGGTGTCATCACGACTCTTTCGGAGGGATTTCTGGGTCGTGTCACTATGAATAAAAGTCTACAAGGGCTTGATAAGTAGGTCTCAGACTGGGTGGTACTGAACCCATGGCACTGATATCACATCTGCACTCTAAGGGTTTGAACCAAAGTCACAAGATAATTTTTACATTTCAATACAAATCATCTTATAAAAAAATAAAGTGTACTTAATTGACACATAATTTTTTTCTTAGTCATCAATGAGAGAGTTAAAAGATTTATTGTATTTAGACAGTAAAAACTTACTCGCATCTATCGATTGCATCGGTAAAAGGCAAGTTCTTCATATGTCGCATAAGCATCATAAGTTCATCAATAACGGTGTATATGGTGAGTACTTTTGTCATCATTTTTCTTGCACGACTATATTGAGGCTCAAAGTAGATTCCTACGGTATAAAAGTAACATTCCACCAACCTATCTCTTGCATATGGAAATTGCTCTGCAAAATTCAGATATTTCCACCACCTATATTACAAAAGTATTGGTTAATTAGTTATTTTTCTATCGCATTGTTCGTAGTGTATGCATACTAGCTAGAGGTGATATTGTCAATCCATTTTTTAGCAAACCCCCCAAGTTAAACGACTTTGGTCATGACTCATTCGTTGACTTGATTTAATGGATTGAACTCAAAATGACTCATCAAATTATTGAGTCAAAATGGATAAAAGAACGTTTTAATCGACAGGTCAAAATATAACACAAACCAAACGTATAAAATTAAGTTTGAAGATTGAGAATTATGTAAATTTAAACGAACAACTTAAGCTATTACTTTTAAAAAAATACATTATCTTTTACGAAACTCGAGTCGAGGCGCTGCAAGCGAGCAAAGAAGCACTTCGTGTAACCAAAACAAAAACCTCATGGATTAGCAAAGGCT